>PVKS010014908.1:24549-47349 GCA_004027875.1 Aplodontia rufa | reverse complement strand
AAATATTATCTGCAGGCATTTCCACATAAACAGAAACATACAGGTTATTTTTAATGAATACATAGGATGAAGATACATAAATACACACATCTATACACATACCATAACTTCATTAATCCCCTGTTGATAGGTGTTTAGATCGTTTCTAATACTCTTCCATTATGAGCAGGACATGTTTTTTGTCTGATATTTGGCACAGCAAAATATCAAAACACCTTCCAGCATGGTGAAATCTTTTTTTTTTTTCATTAGATGGATATAGAGCTACAATTGAGGGGGAAACATTATCAAACATTCAAGAACAAATGTACATATACTTAGTTATCCAGGGCTAATGCCATGTCATGGATGCCCAGCTTGGGTTCCCCATGTTGCTGTTTCCCCCAGAAGAACCCCTGAATTAAATGGATATCTCTTGGAGGTTAGAGGTCTCCTTCTGAGATGATTCCCCATATTCCCACCCTCCAGTCTCCTAGGTGTTCTTCCTAAGCCCTCCCCCAACCCTGTCCCCCAGCCGACGCCTCCAAGTATCCTAGGGAGTCATCTCCCTCTTACATTAAGAATCATACAATTTGAAATTATTATTAGCTTAGCCGTCTAACATACTGCTTCCTGATGTATTCTAGCATCCACAGATGAGAAACCATTCGGCCCTTGAGTCTGAGATTGGGATACTTCACTTAGCATAATTCTTTCCATCTCCATCCATTTGATTTCAAAAGCCACAATATAGTCTTCTCTAATGGCCGAGTAGTATTCCACTGTATATATGTACCAAAGTTTTTGGATCCACTTGTCGAGGGGCATCTGGGTTGGTTCCATAATCTAGCTATGGCAAATTGAGCTGCTATAAACATTGATGAAGCTGTATCTCTATAATACAGCATGGTGAAATCTTAATAATCACTGCTGAAGTAGGCCCACCTATTTATTGCCTGATGAGAAGGACTTGGTCCAAGTCAGACTGGAAGCCAACTACTTGCAGCAATGGAGAAATCAAAAGTAACCCAATTTCTAGCAACTTTGCAGTGGACAAATATCAAGTGTAGAAATTGTATAGAGATGTTTAACAATATGTAAATATGGGAAAGTTAAGGTATTTGCTAATCAGAAGGTCATGGGTACCCTTGGAGAGCCTTTTCTGTACAGTTCTTAGTGGCTGACCTGGAATATTTTCATAGCTGATAAATAAATTGGTATTACAAGGCTCTCAGATTTACATAACTGTGGCTAGTTAAGATTGGCAACATCGAAAAGGAGGAAAGGGCTGGGCATGGTGTCCCACACCTATAAATCCTAGTGGTTCAGGAGGCTGAGGCAGGAGGATTCCAAATTCAAAGCCAGCCTCAAGAACTTAGCAAGGCCCTAAGCAATCTAGTGAGACCCTGCCTCAAAACTAAAAATAAAAAGTGAACAAACCCGTTCAATATGTGAAACTATAATGAAAAATAAAATCCTGTTTAAAAAAAAAAGTGGTTTAGTGGTTAATTATCCCTGGGTTAAATCCCTGGTAGGGGGAAAAAAAAACCCAGTGGGAAGAAAGGAGGGAAAAGAGAACGCTGGAATGCTGGCTGGCTAGTTACATTTTTTACAACACTCTAAGTGTTCATAAAGCCCCAAGTTACCAATGATCTGAGTGAAAACTGCTAAGATCTTTCTGGAAGCTGTGTTACAGTACTATTCATCAATACATCCAAGTCTCCTCTGTCCAGGCACATGGTGGGGTTTGCTGCAGGATTTTCCAGAGGAATATTTTCTCTAGAGGATGAAACTAATGCTCCAGAGTCCCTCCCTTGCATTGGCTCCAGCAATGTGTTTGCATGGCTGTTTTTGTAAAACCTAAAAAAGCAAGTTATTTTGACTGCAATTAGCTAAGACCACTCACTACCTCATTCCATTCCAGCTTCCTCTGTCACAGCTCTTTGTGCCAGGTGATGATGGAATAACAATGGGCATTTTGGGGATTCTGCTACTTGGAAGTTGAGTGAGGGTTACGTTAAATTTGGGGTTAGACAAAACTTCCACATATAGTTAAGTTCCTGTAGCCCTCTACCAGGTTAAGAATGGCTTCCAGATATGCTTCAACACCCACTGCACTGACTGAAATGACATTGTGACAAAGGGAAAGGCACCCAAATTCATGAGATAAACACACCCTATAATGTCCAACTAAAATAGTCTGAGGATAGTGGAGGAGAAACAGCGTTTGAAACATAAGCAGCCAGAAGCCTGTCTGTGGGAAATTCTTTGACTCTCTAAGTGCATATAACCATGACAGAGAATCCTATTGTCATCAGTGCCTACATCGAAGTCGTGCCTCATCAGATATACTCAGTAACGTTGCATCTCCAACCATGAATGTACTCTACCTTTTCTCCCTTTTGTGGTGAGAAGCACAAGAAATAGAACTCACTGCAGGGTTTGTAGGGCACAAACCTATATCAATGGCACAGATAGCAAGTACGTGTGTGGGAGGCTGCAGTTTTGCCTATCTTGACATATCATACTAAACTCTGGGATTTCTGACAAATTTTTAACTGACAAAGTCTTAGAGTTCCAAACAGAATGGCACACAAAACTGCCTGCAACTCACGGGAACAGCCTGAAGAAACAAGTGTTCTGGTGACAAACTCCTACACACATTCATTAGTAAATCACTGTATGTAGCAGAGAGTTTTGGAGGAGGGTAGTGCAGTGCTAGGGCCTGGACCCAGGGCCTCAGGTAAGCAAGGCAAGCACTGAGCTACACCACAGCCCTTTAGATGAGAATCCATCTATTGTACAATGTGTCAGCAACTGAAATCTTACACATTCTTGTGTAATAAATCTAAATTTGAGTGATTTTGTGTACTTTTTCAGAGTTACCAGCTTCACTGAAGTTCAAACACAAGAGGAAGGATTAATTTTTTTTTCCCCAGGGCTGAGGACCGAACTCAGGGCCTTGTGCGTGCTAGGCAAGCATGGAAGGATCCATCTTAGTGGAGGCCAAAACAAAAACACAAAGAAACTGCCTTTTAAATCCATAGTTTAGTGTGCTTCTTTCTTTCTTGTTTTTTTTTTTTTTTGTCTTTTTGTTTGTTTTTAATTTTTTTTCTTTTAGTGTGCTTCTTATTCTAAATAAATATATTACCTGGCTTTACGTTTTTAATGGTATATATTTTCCTTAAAGTGGTCCTCCCTTCCCCCACAACTTGAATCTACTTCTGAATTTGGACAATGAAACATGAGTGGGTGAGCAGCCTCTAGGAGCCATGAGCAATTTTACCATGTTTCTTTCCCTGGCCATGGCAGCCAACAATGCTCCAGTCTAGGGGCCGAGAGTAAAATGTAAATAACAAACACATGAACACAAACTCAACAAAAGAAGTGCAACTGGGATACCATCTTCACCGGTTAGATTCATAAAAATATAAAGTGGTATACCATGCTGTTGATCAAGCAGGCTACCTCCCACACTGATGGGAAGGGTACAAAGAGGCCCAGCATACAGAGTGACCTTGAGATCCTTGTCAAAATTATAAAGTGTCCAGCAGGAGAGCCAATGTTAAATAAGTGACAATCCATCTACATACATTAAGAAGCATGAGACAGGGGCTGGAGCGGTGGCTCAGCGGTTTCAGTGCTTGCCTGGCAAGCACGAGGACCTGGGTTCAAACCCCAGCACCACGTACACAACTAAGTGTTAACTAAGGCTACGTGAAAAACTAAAATAAAGTTGTTTCTCTCTTTAAAAAAAAAAATAAGAAGAAGAAGAAGAAGAAGAAGAACCATGAGACAGAGAAATCGGTGGGGTTACATGTACTGGTGGGAAAAGGTAACCAGGAATATTTAAAGAACAGAGTGCAGAACATTAGGCCTTGAGTGACCTCATCTTGGGGGAGGCACAAAAAAATGAAGTTATTTGTCTTCACAAACACATACTTATGTGCACTGAAGCATTTATATTAAGCACTAAAACAGCTGAGTTCTTTATGGGTCAGGGTTGACTATGGTGCAGGAGTTAGAGCTTCTCTTTTTTAATTTTAAACATTGCTATAGTGTGTAAATATATAAGAAAGACAGTAGTCGGGTGTGGTGGCACAGACCTGTAATCCCAGCAGCTCATGAGGCTGAGGTAGGAGGATCACAAGTACAAAGCCAGCCTAAGCAACTTCAGAAGGCCCTAAGCAACTTAGAGAGACCCTGTCTCAAAAATAAAAGGGCTGGGGATATAGCTCAGTGGTTAAGCACCCCTGGGTTCAATCCCTAGTACCAAAAAAATAATTTTATATACACACACACACATACACACACACACATATATACTTATAATCCATGCATATACATTTATAATACATGTGTATATTACATAATATATTAGAAACATAAATGTAAGTATAATCAACTACATGTGTGTGTGCACACGTGTGTGCATCTCACATTATACAAGTTCAGGAAGAAAGTTACAGTAAAATATTGATCATGAATCCATCTACAACCATGTAGGTTTTATTTTTGTATGTTTCTCTTATTTTCCAAGATTGCTACACATAAAAACATTTTTAGTCAGAAAAAATTAAAAGCTCCATTATGAACACTTTTGAAATATACAGGTTTATTATGAATTTTATGTCAATGACCTCTAAGAACCAATCCCTATTTGTTTTGAAACTATTCATGAGTCTACAGCCATATCACCCTGAATGCGCCCGATCTCTTCTGATCTCGGAAGCTAAGCAGGGTCGGGCCTGGTTAGTACTTGGATGGGAAACTATTCATGAATATTTTACAATGAAACAAAAAACGTTAATGGAAAACGAAAGCCATTCTGCAAGCCTATGTTGATTCCATTTTTTTACCGCTAGCGTTCATCATTCCAAAGTTTTCACGACGGCACACAAACCTATTTCCTGGCCACCAATGAACTACAAACTGATAAAGCAAGCACATAGTAAAAGGACAGTCTCAGTCTTGAACATGTTGGCAAAGATATCCAGGAAGGAACAGTACCCCTTCCAAGAGTATCTTGGAAGGCATCTTCAAAGATTAGCCCAAATCACCAATTTATCAAAGGATTTAATGAAGCAGTTCAAAATTTATACACCTACAAAAATGACATCGTTTTGTACAAATTTTTTAAAATCCTGAACTACTTAAAAACCACCTGATGATAAAGTGACTCTCCATTTGAAATGCCAGCAACAACATGAGTCTGGAGGGTACTGTGTGATGTTAGCAGGTGAGCCTCCCAGCCTTCCACAAAACCACCCCTCAACTGAAAATATACCTAGGGTCATGTTTCATTAACAGCATCACAAACACTAAAAAACAACCTAATCACAACTGTGTAAAATGAATTCCAGTCTGCCATGATAACTATAGATATCATTAGTGCTGATCATCAAATATTTGTGGCCTTCTATAATCCAGCACATGAGATGCCTCTTCTGAACGTCCCTGAAGTTGTGTAGGGCTGGGGACTAACTTTGGCTAATAAATTGTGTGTCACTTTGAGGCAAAAGAATTTACTGTCCGTGAAATTTTTCTGAGATCTAGCTCTGCCTTGGTGCCAGCAAGGTTTGGTAATTGTTCCACCAATATGAATCCCAAAATATGCATGCATGAAACAACCTTGGTTTGTTGTTACCGCAGCATAGTCCAGCTCATCCTGACTGATACAGTGATGTGGCCCTCCCCTATCTGGGAGTAAGAATATCTACTAAACCTCGGGTTTTCAGTCCTCATAACTTTTTTTTTTTGGTACCAGGGACTGAACCCAGTGGCACTTAATCACTGAGCTACATTCCCAGCCCTTTTTGAGACAGGGTCTAATTACTTAGGGCCTGGCTAGGTTACTGAGGCTGGCTTTGAATTTTCGATCCTTCTGCCTCAGCCTCATGAGCTGCTGGGATTATAGGCGTGCACCGCCATGCCCAGCTTCAGTCCACATGAAATCTTTTCTTTTTTTTTTTTTTTAAAGGAGAGAGAGGGATAGTGAGAGCACGTGCTTTCATTGCTATGACACTTCATTGTGTATGTAGTGCTGGGATACAAACCTATGTGCTCACGCATGCCAGGCAAGCGCCATAATCGCTGAGCCGCCTCCAGCCCAGTCCCCATAATATCTTTCTCCCTCGCTCGTTGTCCCTCTCTTAAAAAAAAAAAATTTATGAAAGTAATATTTAGGTATTATCCCTTTATTTAGCTAAAATTAACTGATTATCTATTATGTGCCAGGTACTACTCTAACTCTAGGGAGGTAGCAAGTGAACAAACTGCAGAGAGCAAATATGTCTTTTTTCTCTGCCTTGGTCTTATTTCCTCCTTGTTAATATTCCTAATTTTTTCCCTCCTCCTGTGTATGTATGTGTATTTGGTTCTGTGGTAAGTTACTTTAAATCTGTTGGAAGAGGGCACTGGAGCAGTGGCTTAGTGGTTGGAGCGTTTGCCTGGCATGTGCAAAGACCTGGGTTCAAACCCCAGCACCACATACACAACTAAGTGCCAGAGAAACAAAGGCCAGATGAAAAAAATAAGACTGATTCTCTTTCTCTCTCTACTTCTAAAAACCAATCAATCAATTAATCTATTGGAAGAACCAAACAGAGTGTGGCCAAGTGTCATGATTTCCTGCATAACCTCATGCCCCATAGACGCCATGGAGGTGGGATAGGGTTTGGCCTTAGCAGCCTCCCCTTCCCCCGCCAGGGCTCAGGCATAGCCTCATGCTGAGTTCACACCCTGCTAAGTCCTGGCCACAGAGCTGGGTAGTCTGCCCACATGAGGCAGGAGCAGGTCCCCTCCTCTTCCTAAAGCATGGCTCCATTGATGGAGATATGCCAACCACCAGGCAAATTCACAGCGAGGGCGAAAGCTTCTTCTGTGATTCTGATAACTCTGTGGCACTTAGAGGCTAGCTGTGCTTGGGGTCTCAGTTCCAATCCATTCAAAACATTAAGGCTCTATTATACACAAAAAAAATAACTAATGAGTTGCCAGAGCTTGGTGAGCAGGGAGCAGGGAGGAGTGGAAACAAGTGTCACTGAGGACTGGGACAGCAACAGAAGACTTCAGAAGGCTTCCTGGACAGCACTGGACTTTGGAAAGCAGGTGGGAGGGCACTTGAGGCAGGGCCTTGCTCTCAAGCTGCATTCCTTGGTTGGGGAAGATGCGGAGGGCTGAGATAAACCTAATCCCTCACCAAATCACCTCTGTTTTTAAGTTTTATACTTCTGTTAGCAGTGGTTCCTAAGCTTTTCTAACCTAAGAACAGAACACCTTTTAACCTCTTAAATTAACGTCCCAGGAAGAATGATTTGCAAACCATCACTCTGGTTTCTATGTTAGGAAAACATTTCTCTTGTGCTCAGCCTGAAACTAAGCACAATCTGACCCCTTCAGTTATGGAGAAGTAGCCCTAAATTCACACAAGCATCCATGGCCATGGCCAGAGCAGCCACACAGCTCTGCGTTTTGTGCTAAGCCTCATGCTAGTTCCACCTTAAATATATCCCTTGTCTCAGTATGCTCTGCACATCAACATCTTAACAGTTCTGAAAAGTGCAGTCAAATCTGTTTACCTTTATTTGATACATGGTTTATGTTACCTGAGCACAGAATTCCTCATCCAGCATACATATTAACACTTTGCACAGAGGTGACTGGAGAAAGTCTGGTTTGGGAAATATAAAAAGCACATGTTGGTCCATACTCAACTTCATTAGGTCATGCACAATTTACAGACTAAAAGCACAGAAACTCATTTACTCAGCAGGGTGGCAATGACACAAGACCCTGTTAACTGAGTGATGACCACATGTGCACACAGCAGAGTCCACAGTGCCTTTAGGACCAGGCAGAGCTCTAATCAGCTCCAGAACATTCAAAATTAAAACATTTCTTCCCACCAATACTAAAGCCATACACACACACACACACACACACACACACACACATATATATATATATATATATATATATATTTTTTTTTTTTTAAGAAAGGGTGAGAATGAGAAAGAAAGAGAATCATTTATTTATTCATCTGGCCTTTGTTTCTCAGACACTTTGTTGTATAGTTGGTGCAGGGGTTTGAACCCAGGTCCTTGCACAAGCCAGGCAAGCATTCCAACTGCTGAGCCATCACTTCAGCCCTCTCCAAAAACATATATGAGGGGACAGACAGTTTTGGCTTGTAATCAGCCACAAAGACCCAAGAGGTAAATTATTCCATTCCATTTCTGTTGGAAGACCTTGTGACTGCACAGGACTGAGAAGGCAGGAAGGATAGTGGAGAGAACAGGGACTCCTCTTCAGAAACCAGCTCCATCCTCAGCACCTACCTGACACATTAAGATGGGATCCTGCAACCAGACAGAAGGAGGCCTTTCCCACCCTCTTAATTTTTCTAAGAAAAATAATCCATGGATTTTTCCCCTTTTAAAAGAGGTCATTCCATGAAGAAGGTAAATTTAAAATAATACCCTCTGCTTCCTTGAGACAAGAGAGCAATGAAAAAATATTTTTTTGGTTCTGAAACAAAGAAGCTAATTGCAGGTGTAAATTATTTAGCCTAACAGACCAATGTCCCTGAATGTGATCTTTGGTTTCACTCTTTTTATATAACCAAATAAATAGTACCCAAACTACAGCTTTAAGAGTTGCAAAGGATTAAAAGAATAAAAGAACACTACCTGCTCTGGAAGGGTGGAGATGGCCCTCAGAACTAACCACCCCCCACTCCCACATATACACACACAGCAGGTGGGGAAGACAAATTAATCAGTAGCAATCAGTTGAGCAAAGGAGTCAAGAGGCAGAGGAAAACAAGTTCTTTATTTTTTTAAAAGGGAGAGAGAATAGAGAGAGTGAGAGAGAATCAAGTTTATTTTTTCATCTGGTTTTTGTTTTTTGAACACTTAGTTGTACATGTGGTGCTGGGGTTAGAACCAGGGTCCTCATGCGTGCCAGGCAAGCATTCTACCACTAAGCCACCACTCTAGCCCCCAAGTTCTTGTTTTTAAGAAAGAGATGAAGACAAAAGGGAGAGGTTGCCAAGGGTTCAGTGACAGAAGAAAGCAAGGAGGGCAGTCACAGCGGTTTGTGAGAGGACTACAAGATGTGCAACCCAGTGGACAGCCACACTCCCAGCTGAGCTGCCTTGGCCCCTGAAGGCTTTGTTTCCATGGAAGACAGAAGGTTATAGGCTGTTAACACCCCAGGAAGCTGTTGCTTGGTTTGATCTGAGGTTGACCCACATCACAAACGCCTACTCAACCAGTGAACCTGACAGATTTTTCAAGCTGGGTTCTCCTGTGTAAATAATTTTTCTATTTTGAAATCTTAAAGCCATAAATAAGTTGAACTTTGAAGATTGCATTCAATTTCAGCTTTTTGGTAAGATTCTCATTTTTTAACATTCATTTTTAAACTTACAACATAAGTAAGCTCTAATACACACATTAAACCCACAGAACAATTGACAACAATGGCTCCTCATAAAATATCCGTTCCAGACAAAGTGAAATAGGCTTATTATTGGATATCCAACTACTTAGAGCACACAAACAGGGTTACCAATAAATGCAAAACTCTGTTTTTAAAAGAAAATTTTATGTGGTTTGATGATATAATTGCACATGATTTCAGAAAACCACAGGATGGTCAGCATCTTTCTTGCCAAGAAAATGTCCACAGAATTCTACATCAAATGCCTCCCTACCCAAAAAGCTCCATTTTCAGACTGGTTAGATTAGTAATGGAGCAAAAACAACACACACACAGAGGACACAGGAAACAAACTTCCTTCAAATCATATACATCTGAAGACTTTTAACAACGCTGCTGGCATTAGGATTTTCTTTACAGCCTCCCTTTCTCATGGTTCTAGCTTTATTGATGAAGCTGAAACCCCAGAAGGCAGTCACTTATCCCCACATTATTCAAAAGCAGAGCCTTTTCCCTTTCCTCCACCTCCTGTTTTAATTCCCAGGCATTTCCTCACCCCAACATCTCTGACAAACCCCCACTTAGCCAAATGAAAATAGGGCACGGCTTTTCTCATTGAACGAGAAGCCAACAGGCTGCAGCAGCTTTTCCCTAAAGACAGATTTAGGCCAGGCGAGTCTAGGGAGGCTCAGCTCACTGAGACCCACCGTCCTGACAGAGCCAGCACCTCAGCACCATCCAGCTAAGGGAGGTCCCAGCCATGTTTCTGCAAGAAGGGGAAGCAGGGAGCTAAGGAATAAGAGTACAGGAAGGAAGGTTGGGCCCAAACCCACCATTCTTGGAGCCTCCTCACCTACCCTACAGAATTGGTGACTATTGTTCAGCACAATGTTTGTAAATGGTATGCCCAGCTCTAAAGAAGGTAATAGTGACCCTCCTTAAAAGGTCATCTTCTAGGGGCTGGGACAGTGGCTCAGCAATTGGAGTGCTTGCCTGGCATATGCAAGGACACCGGTTTGAACCCCAGCACCAAATACACAACTAAGTGTTGGAGAAACGAAGGCCAGATGGAAAAATAAATAAAATTGATTCTCTCTTTCCTCTCTTTAAAAAAAAAAAAAAAGTCATCTGCTGAGGCCTTCCACTGTTGGTCAAATGCTGTGCTGAGATAGACACTACCATAAGCATTCACTCTTTTAAAAAAAGAATTTTCTTTCCTTTTTTTTTTTTTTGAGGCAAGATCTATGCCAGGCTGGCTTCAAGCTTGCCATGCTCCTGCCTCAGCCTCCACAGTAGCTGGGACTACAATATGCACCACTGAAAACCATTTAATCTTCATTCCATCCTGTGAGGAACAGGACTGGTTCGTTTTTAATTGAGATATAATTTACAAAATTCACAATTCAGTAGCCTTTTGTATACTCAAAGTTGTGCATCCATCACCATTTTGTATAATTTCAGAACACTTTCATCAACCCAAGAGGTGTATAGTGCTTGTTGCAGGGCTGAGGATTAAACCTGGGGTCTTGCACATGTTAGGCAAGTGCTCTACCATTGAGCTACATCCCAATCCAGAGGCAGAATTTGGCAGGGAGGGTACCAGGGATTAAACCCATGGTCGATTTACCACTGAGTCACATCCTCAGCCCTTTTTAATTTTTATTTTGAGATATGGTCTCACTAAGTTGTTGAATCTGGCTTTGAACTCAGGATCCTCCTGCCTCAGCCTCCCAAATTGCTGGATTACAGGTGTGTACCACCGAGCCCAGCAGGAGCACAATTTTTTTTTAACTTTTTTTTTTTTTTTTAAGAGAAGGAGAGACAGAGAATGAATCAATTTTACTTATTTTTCCATCTGGCCTTTGTTTCTCCAATACTTAGTTGTGGTGCTGGGGTTGTTTGAACTGGGTCCTCCTACATGCCAGCAAGCACTTCAACCACTGAGCCACAGCTCCAGCCCCAGGAACACAATTTTTAATCTTCATCTGATTGATAACGAAAATGAGGCAAAGATTAAGCAACACTCCCAAGATCACACAGTCTTGTTAACAGAAGAATGAGGTTTCAAATCCAATCCCCAGAACCCTCCACAGTGCTGGCTACTGGTGAACATCCCCTATCTGCCTTGAATTCCACTGCTTCTTTCGGTCCTGCCTCCTCTCAAACAGTGGGTGCTCCCCAGGGCTCTGCCTCTTCTGCCTTCTCACCAGACACACATGTACATCCAACAGATTTCCTGCTTCAGATTCCTACTCTCTGAATACTCATCTAAAGCCCCAGGCCTCAACACTGTCCTGGTTCCAAATTAGGCATCTCTATCCTAACTAACATCCCTAGGCACCCACAGATGTGAGTGCAAAAGTTCCCTTTCCTAACTCAGTGAAGGCGCCACCACTTAGCATAGCAATTTAAGAGCTAGGGATATGGAGTCCTACCAGCCCAAGTTTTGATCTTAGCTCTGCCATTTATTAGCTCAGTGACCTTGGGCACATTTACTTGTCTTTTCTGGGCCTCTATTTATAAATTATTAAATGGATTTTTTCCCTATTCATCCGTAAAACATATTAAGAGACAATTCTGACTTTATAGCACTGCTGTGAGGATTAAAAGCAAAATATTTAGCACCATGCTTGGCACACAGTGAGTGTTAAATTAAGAGCTGCCAGTATCATGAGATGTAAAAGGTCCAGCAGAACTCAGACTCACCTGCCTCCACCAAGCACAAATCTGGGGGCAGGGGGACGTGCCCATGCAGCATGACCTCCTTCCTTTTGTATGCACCACATTTTGCTTATCTATTCATCTGTCAAAGGATGCTCCGGTTGTTTCCACTTTTTAGTTACTGTGAGTAATGCTGTTATGAACATGGTGTACAAATACCTGTTCAGAGCCCTGCTTTCAATTTTTTTGGGTATATACTCAGAAATAAAATTGTGGGATCATATGGTAATTCTATTTTCAGTTTTTACAGATCAAAAATTTAAGCATGAGAGAAGAATGAAAATATGAAAAATCAAAGTAATTATATGAACTTACTCTTTCTTTTTTAAAAATAGCTATATCCACTTAAAGAAAAAAAGCTAGAAATAACAACTCAGTAACAATGAGCCTCCTTAGTACCCAGACTAACATTTCTAAATATTGTTTCCAACTGAAAGGAACAAGTGTTTCTTGGTGAAATGGCTAATTCAGGTCTGGAGGAGGATAACAGTTACATATGCATATCCAAATTTTGATTTCTAAATACTACCATTTTTCACTTAAAAGAAGTAGGGCTCCTTGGAAAATTCCAGGACTAGGGTAGGAGAGTGCAGGATGCACCTGAACATCTTATACTCAGAGAATGAAGGGAACAAAGTTGAGAATCAGGTTAAAGGAGCTCTCACTGACCAAAGCTGGGACAATGTAAGCATCAAAATAAATAATGTGGACGGGGGTTATAACTCAATGGTAAAGTACATGTGTAGTATGCATAAGGCCCTGGGTTCAACCCCAAGTGAGCGAGAAAAAATATTAAATATTAAGATCTATGAAAATATATATATATATATGTCTACATACATATAGACATTTATATCTATAAGAGATAAGGGGCATAATATAGAAGAATCAAGAGACTAGGGTGTAGGCAATGTGGAGGTAGCTATGGATTAGGATCAAATGCATATCATGTTACTTTATACTCATTTGTGATTTACAACTCTTCAATAAAAAAATTTTTTTTTTAAAGAGAGAGGGACAGTGAGAGAGACAGAGAAAGAGAGAAACAACTTTATTTAGTTTTTCACATGGTCTTAGTTGCTCCAACACTCAGTTGTGTACGTGGTGCTGGGGTTTGAACCTGGGTCCTCGTGCTTGCCAGGCAAGCGCCGAAACCGCTGAGCCACCGCTCCAGCCCTTCAATAAAAATTTAAAAAAAGAACACTGTCACTAGAAGATTGATGCTTATAACAGTGACTCACAAAGAAATGTACCTGCATTAGATGGATCATCAAATTCTGTAATTTTCACTAACTGTCCAGTACATGAATGTGACCTTTTCAATCCAACAGCACTGAATGTTTTCCAGAATTATTACACTTATTTTTACACAGAAAATTAAAGGAGTATGCATTATATATGTAATCAAGGAAAAATATAAAATATGATGGTCAAAATAAAAAAAAATACTTATATATCACATAAGAAAAACAGTAACTTAACAGTGGAGAGGCCTGGCAGACAATGCTTTAACCAGGTTAAGATCACTAATGGAACAAATCTACATCATTTGCCTCTGATGTGACACACTGGAAAGACACACCATCACGTCTATGGTATTTCTGACAATGCCACAGAATAACCAGAAACTAAACAGGAAAAACATCAGACAAGCCCAAACCAAGGGACATCCTACAAAACAACTGGCCTGTATTCTTCCAGAACGTCAGCAGCATAGAACACTAAGGGATGAGGGATGTGTGTTTCAGACACAAGCAGGTCAGAGACATGGCAAGTAAATGCAACACACAATCCAGACTTCCTTTTGAGACAAAGAAGAAATATGAATAAGATCTGTAGTTAACACTACTAAATCACTGCTAATTTTCTGGTTTTGGTAATTATATGGTGGTTATGTAAGAAAGGGGTCTTGTCTTTGGGAAACTGGAGATTTTAGGGATAAAAAGGCATCAAATCTGCAATGTAGTCTTCAACAGACTTAATATTTGATACTGGGAGAATCTAGGTGAAAAAAATATATTTTTGTACTAATCTTACAATCTCAAAATTATTTCAGGGGCTGGAGCAGTGGCTCAGTGGTTACAGTGCTTGCCTAGCATGCACAAGGATGTGGGTTCAAACCCCAGCACCACGTACACAACAAAGTGTCCCAGCAACAGAAGCCACATGAAAAACTAAATAAAATTGATTCTCTCTCTCTCTCTCTCTCTCTGTCCCTCTCTCTTTTTAAAAATAAAAATAAAAATCTTTAATGACCACCAAATATTGAAATATATTAAATGCATAAAGTTCCATAAGTTTGTATGGAGATTATGAAGGGGGAAAAAAACACCTTGTTCATTTAAAATTCCTTATCACGGGGCTGGAGCAGTGGCTCAGTAGTTACAGTGCTTGCCTCTCATGCAAGGATGAGAAAGCCTCATGAATAAGTAATACTGATTCTCCTTTTTTTTCCTCTGTCCTTCTCTCTCTTTAAAAATAAAAATTCCTTATCAACCTTTCACTAAAAGTTTGATAAAAGCAACAGTGTACTATTATGAAAATTTGATAAAGGAAATGAGTGAACCCCTTCCTGTACAAACTGCATATCACGGTAATCAAGTGAATGATGAGAAAAATTCCTTAAAGAATTCCAGTTAGTAAACTGGAAAGAACTAGAAAAATCACCATTTTGTAATGGAGCTAGTCCAGGGTCTCATTTTTGGTTGCCAAACTCAACCAAAATATTCTATTTCATGTGTTCACTTACCAAAATAATCCCCTAACCCCACCAAGTCATCTTTCCTCCACTTTAGCTTTCTCTGGCTTGTTTTTCAGCCCAAACCATTCTATCCTTGATTTCCTGTAGCCCTTGCTGTATGCCAGAGGTTCATATTGGAATCTTCAAAATCCTAATACCCAAGGCTGCATTCCAGAACAGGTCTCAAACTTGGTCTTACTGACACTTTTTTTTTTTTTAAGAGAATAAACTTTATTTTTTCATCTGGCCTTTGGCCTTTGTTTCTCAGACACTTAGTTGTGTACACGGTGCTGGGGTTTGAACCTGGGTCCTTGCACATGCCAGGCTAGGGCTCTAACTACTAAACCACCACTCCAGCCCTTATATTGACACTTTGACAGGGATCATTCTTGCTTGTAAGGGGTTGTCCTGTACATTGTATGGTGCTTGGCAGCCTCTTCCCACAAGGTAACGGTACACACCCTACCTTCCAGGGGTGGCAACCAAACATGTCTTTATAAATTACCAAATATCTAGAAGGGAGATCGATAGAAAGAGGCAAAATCTCCTCTCACTCTCATGAGAAACAACTGATCTGGGCCATGATCATCAAAGGCTATTAAAGCTATTAGGTAAAAAGTTGATGAGGAATTGTAAATAAATGGTCAGGCATCCACCAATTAAAGTGTGAAAATGTGACAACCAGCTGCTACTGCCTGCTGACATGGCTGCAGTGGGACACATGATGCAAGTCAATACAGCTTTCTTCTTTTCCTTTCTGGTACCGGGGATGGGAACTGAATCATGGCACTTTACCACTGAGCCATACCCCTAGCCCATTTTATATTTTATTTTGAGACAGGGTCTCACTGAGTTGGTTAAGAGCTCACTAAGTTGCTAAGGCTAGCTTTGAACTTGAGATCCTCCTGCCTCAGCCTCCTGATTTACTGGGATTGCAGGCATTTGCCATTCCACCCAGCCAAAAAAGCTTTCTTTTTTTTTTTTTCAATAAAGCTTTCTTGTGATGCCCATTCCCAATCCCCCAGAGGTCACAAGAGATGGAAGAGTGAAAGGCGCAGATGAATACTACACTAAGAGGAAGCCATCAGTCAAAGCCAAAACACGGAACAAGCTTCAACAAATAAATAGCACCAAAGGCAGGTGGGTTCTAAACATACAAGCAAATGCAACATAGATCTTATTTAGATCCTAATTCAACCAAACCAAAAAGGCATTTTTTAGGTCACTGGAGCAAAATAAACATATACTGGTTACTACATAATATTAAGGAAATATTTAGATGTGTTGTTGATATAAAAATTTTTTTTTGTTTCTTATAATATTGGGTGTAGAACCCAGGGGGACTCTACCACTGAACTATATCTGAGCCCTCTTTATATCTTGAGACAGAGTCTCACTAAGTTGCTGAGCCTGGCCTCAAACTTGTGATCCTCATGCCTCAGCTTCCTGAGTTGCTTGGATTACAGGTATGTACCACTCTACCTGGCTTAGAAGAAGTTCTTAAGTGGTGGAGACACATACTTATTATTTACAGTTGAAATATTACAATATCTGAGACTCACTTTAAAATATTACAACAAGGGGCTGGAGCGGTGGCTTGGCGGTTTCAGTGCTTGCCTGGCAAGCATGAGGACCTGGGTTTAAACCCCAGCAACACGTACACAACTAAGTGTTGGAGCAACGGAGGCCATGTGAAAAACTAAATAAAGTTGTTTCTCTCTTTCTCTGTCTCTCTCACTGTCCCTCTCTCTTTCAAAAAAAAAAATTACAACAAAAAAGTTAATGAGGGGCTGGAGCAGTGGCTCGGCAGTTACAGCGCTTGCCTGGAATGAGCAAGTACACGGGTTCAAACCCCAGCGCCCACATACACAAGTAAATGTCAGAGCAACAAATGCCATGTGAAAAACACAATAAAAATTGATTCTCTTTCTCGCTCTCTCTCTGTCCTCTCTTTAAAAAAAAAGTTGATGAAACAAAAATGCAAATCAGTGATCACTATTAAAGTGTGGTGAAGACAGACGGGGATTTGTACAACTATCTTTTTTACTAGTATATGTTTGAAAATATCCATATTAAAAATCTAAATGTTTACAAAATGTTGAAGAACATATCCAGAATACACCATCAAAACTCAAATCTAGAGGCTGGAGCGACGCTCAGCAGTTACAGCACTTGCCTGGCTTGTGTATGGACCCAGGTTCAAACCCTAGCACCATATACACAACAAAGTGTTGAAGAAACTAAAACCAGATGAAAAAATAAATAAAGTTCATTTTCTCTTTCTCTGTCACTTTATCCCTCTCTCTTAAAAAAAAAAAAAAGACTCAAATCTATAGTAAGAAAGTAACCCAGTTAAAAAGCAGGTAAAGCATACGAACAGACCATTTCACGAAAGAAGATACAAAGATGGCAAACAAGCACACGGAAGACCCCCAACATCATTAACCATTGGAAAAATGCAAATTTAAACCACTATGCTATAATCTCACACCTAGAATGGTTAACTTTAAAAAAATAACAATTACCAAACAATGACCAGGATACAAAGTAACCAGAACTTCACATACTACTGTTGAGAAGGCAGAATGATAGCCACTCAGAAAATGATTTGGCAGTTTCTTATAAACATATATTTATCACATGGCTCAGCAATCCCACATGAAGGTATTACCCCAGAGGAATGGAAATTACAATCACCCAAGCACCTGTACACAAATGTTCATAGCAGCTCTATTTATTATCACCAAAAACTGGAAACAACCCAAATGCTCTTCAGTATGCAGATAAACAAGCAGTGTTACAGACACAAAAAGGAATACTACTCAGTAATACAGAGGAACAGATTACTGACTTACATAACAAGAATGAATCTGAAAATAACAAAGCCAGACTCAGAAGTATGATCCTATTTATGTGACATTCTGGGGAAGGCAAAACCATAGGGATGGAACCAAGGTCACTGGTTGCCAGGGGTCAGTTGCAGTGGAGGCAAAGGGCAAGGGTATAGCTCAGTGGTAGAGCACCCTGGGTTCCATCCCCAGCACGCACACACACAGAGACAAAAGTATCACAATGTGAATAGTGCTCATCTCTAATTAGTGAGATGCCAGGAAATTTGTTTGCTTCTTTTAACTGGTATTTTCTGACTTTTTTTTTCTTAAATTGGTGTTGTGTGATTTCTTTAAAAAGTAATTTTAAGACAAGCACATAAAAATGTAAGGGAAGGCTCCTCTGGAAAGCCTTTTCCAACCCCTCCCGTATTGTGTATTCCTGTCACCAAAATTTTGAACATTAAGCTTGTACAGGTTGTAGCACCAGTCTGGCTGATGACTTTGGTGACCTCAGTTACACCAAAGCTGAATGCCTGTCAGGGATGAAACAAGACTTCATGTTGGTGGGGAGGAAGGTTCACAAATGCTCTATTTGTACATCCATAGCAGGAATCTGTTCATTAATATGAAAAGATATTAAGCACCAACTTTATTAAAATGAGCACTTGGGCTGGAGTGGTGGCTTGGTGGTTGCAGCGCTTGGCCGACATGTATGTATGGGTTTGCCACGTACACAGCGAAGTCTCAGAGCAACAAAAGCCACATGAAGGACTAGATGGAAATTGTTTCTCTCTCACACACACACTGTCCCTCTCTATTTAAAAAAAAAAGGTTTAAAATGAATACTTTTATATGATTCCTTGCACATGCCAGGAATATCCCAGAGTGATATTTAAGACATTTTCTTTCTATCGAAACAAATAAAATCAAATCAAAACATTGTAAGACTGTGACTTATCTCTACCCCAAGCAAACCAGCCTGGAAGTCAATAGCCTATTTGCCACAGACCAAAAACAAACTAGAAAGCTTCCAAATATCACAGCTTCAGGATTGTAGTTCAGTTAATGAAGCATGTCCAACTCCAGCCTGAAAGCTGCTACCAATCCTAGAAACAACTGGGAATATCGCAAGCTTAGAACCAAGGTAACTTCAAATGCAGAAAAGGGAACCAGGTGCAAAGTTAGAACAATCCCTCTAGTTCTCGCTAGAGCAGGGGCAACGGGATTCCTAACACTCAAGGACATTGGGGAAACCCTGAGTTTTATTTTCCTTTCCAAATTTTTCTCCTAATTCTCTCTTACCTTTTAGACTCCAGACAATCCTGAGTAGCACAGGCAGATATGAATGCCCACAACTCTGGGAGAGCAGAATCTTTCTGTACCTTCAATGGAACAAGGATTCCAGCGGGTGGGCAAATACCCACTGCTTTCTGTCTTTCCCTATCCTCCCCTCCATGCAACCAAAAACATGGACAGAGTGTGGGAAAAGAACAACTGAACAGGGTAACCAAATGGCCAGCTCTGTGATCACAGACCTGATGGGATTCTGAGAACTGGAAAGTACCTAAGAGACAGCATAAGCGGAAAGCAAATCCATAAGCTGTGTATAAACTTCTGGACTCACCCCAGTTGTACACATGTGGATGTGACCCTAAATAGCACAGCAAAAACTTTGAGAATTTAACCATGGATAGGTCATCACCCAGGTCCCAGACTGACCACTGGGTGGCACACATGAAGGAAAGATCCTAATAGTAAAACTAAGATTTTGAAACAATTCATAAGGAATCTTCAAAGCCGCCCCCGACCCTGCTCATGACAGAACCTGACACCTGAATCCAATCCGACTGACTGCTTTCTAAAGCAAAACAGGAAAAATCCAACACTTTTCATAGGATTTAAACAAGACACAACTCTCACTACAACAATCAAACGTCTATGACGTAAACCAAGATTACTTAGCAAACAAAAGAAAACATCAGGAAAATGAATGGAAAGACAGTCTTAGCAAAGAAAAAGAATATACAAAGAAGCAGCAAGTGGAAATTTTAGAGCAATAAAGCACATATCCATAAAAAATGGTTGCGTTCAATAGCAGAATGTAGTTGAGAGGAAAAGGATCAGTGAACTTGAAAATAAATTAATAGAAATTACTAACTCTAAATTATAGAGAGGAATAAAAAGTGAATAGAACCTAAGGACTTATGGGAAAAAATAAGATCTACTATTTGTGTAATTGGAATTCCAAAAAGAAAGGAAAAAGATTATGGAACAAAAAGGTTTTTAAGAAACAATGGTTTCAACTTTCCCATATTTGGCAAAATACATCAATTTAAAGATTCAAGAAGCTTAACAAACGCTATACGGAAAAAAACTCAAATCTATGCTCAAAAGCATCAAAATAAAACACTGAAATGAATAAAGTCCTGAAAGCAGCTAGAGAAAAATAATGCATTTAAATATGCACACAATTATTTGATTGATTTGAATAATGATGTAGAAACGTCATCAGGAACACTGGAGACTAGAGAGAAGTAGAATAATGTTTTAAAGTACTGAGGAGAGGCTGGAGTGGTGGCTCATTGGTTATGGTGCTTGACCAGCATGCTCAAGTACGCAGGTTCAAACCCCAGCACCCACGTACACAACTAAGTGTCAGAGCAACAAAAGCCATGTGAAAAACTCAATAAAAAAAACTGATTCTGTCTCTCTCTCTCACTGTCCTTCTCTCTTTAAAAAAAAAAAAAAAAAAGATACCCTATAGGATTGTGTGTGAATTAAATGAAGGCAGTCCCATAAAAAATAATAAATAAATAAATAAAAATAAAGTACGGAGGAACTGGCAGCCCAGAATTCTATATTCTTCAGGAATATAGGTGAAAATAGATATCCCTGGGGCTGGAGTAGTGGCTCAGTGGTTACAGCGCTTGCCTGGCATGCATGAGGACCTGGGTTCAAACTTCAGCACTATATACACAACTAAGTGTCAGAAAAACAAGACCCAGATGAAAAAACAAATAAGATTTTCTCTTTCTCACTCTTTCAAAAAAGAATTATATTTATATAAAAAGAGATAATAGTAAAAATTCAGTAGATCAATTACAATAGAATATTAACAAATACTCAAAGATTAAAAAAACAGGGCTGGAGAGGTGGCTCGGCAGTTACGGTGCTTGCCTTGCATGGGCAAGTACATGGGTTCAAACCCCAGCACCATACACAAGAAAGTGTCTGAGCAATGAAAGTCCATGAAAAGCTAAATAAAATTGATTCTTTCTCTGTCTCACTGTCCCTCTTTCTTTAAAAAAAAAAAAAAGATTAAACAAACAGAACAGAGGAAACAAACAGGAAATAAATAATATGTAGGGGGGCTGGAGCAGCGGCTCAGTAGCTACAGCGCTTGCCTGGCATGCATGAGTACGCGAGTTCAAACCCCAGCACCTCTCACACAACAAAATCTTGGAGCAACGTGTAAGTCACAGGAAAAACTAAATAAAATTGTTTCTCTCTTTCTCTCTCACTGTCCCTCTCTCTAAAAACAAACAAACAAACAAAAAAAACCCAAAAAAACCCCAAACCTTTAAACAAAAATAATACAGTAGGAACAAAATGCCATAGTTGGAACTTGAATGTCCCCCAAAGGCCCATGTGGTAAAGGCTTAGCTCCCAAGGTGGCACTATTGGAAGGTTGTGGAATCTTCAAGAGGTGGGGCCTAGTGGGAGGATTTTTTGTTTTTTCCTTTAGAGAGAGGGATAGTGAGAGAGACAGAGAAAGAGAGAAACAACTTTATTTAGTTTTTCACATGGCCTTAGTTCTCCAACACTTAGTTGTGTACGTGGTGCTGGGGTTTGAACCCGGGTCCTCAGGCTTGCCAGGCAAGCTCTGAAACCGCTGAGCCACTGCTCCAGCCCCCTAGTGGGAGACCCCCTAGGGTCTCAAAGTAAATTGTGAGACACTAGCCTCTAGTTCCTTCCCTTTTGCTTCCTGGTCATGAAATTGGTTTTGCTGTACCATGTGCTCCCACCATGAACTCACCACAGGCCATATGCAATGGGGACAACCAATCATGGACTCTCACAAGAATGAAATACTTAAGACATAAATCTACCACAACATGCACAGGAACTGCACACTGAAAACTAAAACACTGAAGAAAGGAATCAAAGGTGGCCTAAGTAAGTGGAGGGGCATATACTGTGTTCATAGACTGAAAAAAAATAAAAGTTAAACAACAATTCTTCATAAATTACTCTACAGGTTTAACACAATCCCCAAATCCTGGCACTATACCTTATAGAAGCAAGCTGATCTTAAACTTTATATGCAAAGTCAAAGGAATTAAAATCATACACTTTGAATATTTTTGTTCCCTTCAAAATTATTTCCAAGTGTGGGAAATCATCTCCTAAGCTACTATATTGGGAGGTGGGGCCTAATAAAACATGTTTAGGTCACAAGCGCTGTTTTGGAAAATCTGGTGTAGAAGAATGAGTCGCCAAAGATGGAAAGCAACAAGAGACTGAAGAAAGAGGTGGAGAAACACAGGACTGCAAAAGAGTGCAATTTTTTAGGGACTCAGGGACCAAAAGCTTGTGATGGACAGCAGGGAGATGGATAAATGCCTACACCCCAAGGCAGAAGGAAGGGGTTTATGTGCTAAGCTAACAAAGGTGGGCCACAGTCAATCAGAAATACCTAAGCTTCTTCCTGGGCACAGCCACACATGCTTGTAATCCCATCAACTCGAGAGACTGAGGCAGGAGGGGCACCAAGTTCAAAGCCAACCTCAGCAATTAGCGAGTCCCTGAGCAACTTAGTTGAGACCATGTCTCAAAATGAAATATAAAAAGGGCTGGGGATGGGCTGGAGTGGTAGCTTGGCAGTTGCAGCGCTTGCCCGGCATGCATGAGTACACAGGTTCAAACCCCAGCACCCACAGACACAAGTAAATGTCAGAGCAATGAAAGCCATGTGAGAAACTCAATAAAAATTGATTTTCTCTGTCTCTCTCTCTCACTGTGCTTCTCTCTTTAAAAAAAAAAAAAAAAAAAAAAACAGGGCTGGGGATATGGCTCAGCAGTTAA
>PVKS010014908.1:0-24449 GCA_004027875.1 Aplodontia rufa | reverse complement strand
TGAAAAACTAAAAAAAATTGATTCTTTCGCTCACTGTCCCTCCTTCTTGGAAAATAAAAATCATAGAACCACCAAAACTTTTTAATTTACTGCATATGAATCTGAAAAACAGAACAGTAGAGACTACCACCATCCTTGGCATGTGCTCAAGACTTTACACAGGAAACTTTTGCCAGTTTAGTTATACTCTCAAAGAAAATGGTGTATATTCCCTAATTAGATTTTTAATTCAAAATCATGATATGACAAATTATAAATTAGGTTTTTTTTCTTCCAGCTTTTTCAAAAGAGAAAATAAAGCATTCAATTTTGCCAATTTTTTTTTCTTTTTAAAGAG
The DNA here is from genome assembly GCA_004027875.1 of Aplodontia rufa. NCBI lineage: Eukaryota > Metazoa > Chordata > Mammalia > Rodentia > Aplodontiidae > Aplodontia > Aplodontia rufa. Next base: position 24,112 of record PVKS010014908.1, on the reverse strand, counting down.
AGAGGGACAGGGCTGGAGTGGTGGCTCAGCGCTTGCCTGGCATGTGTGAGGATGCGGGTTCAATCCCTAGCACCATGTACACAGTGAAGTGTCAGAGCAATGAAAGCCACATGAAAAACTAAATAAAATTGATTATCTCTTTCTCTCTCTCACTGTCCCTCTCTCTCAAAAAGAAGAGGAATCAATTTCACTTAATTTTTCATGTGGCTTTCTTCTTGTGTACATGGTGCTAGGGTTCGAACCCACATCGTTGCCCATGCCAGGCAAGTGCGGTAACCACTGAGTCACTGCCCCAGACCCCAATTTTGCCGATCTTGAAACAAAGACAAATTTTCAAAATGGTAACCAAAACAAAAGCAAGACAAAGTCTAAGAGGGCCAGAGAGGCTAAAGCACAATGAAGCACACTATTCAGAGGTTTGCTGTACACACAATCCGTGCTTTCTTTGGTATATATTCCATATTTCTATAAAGGTTCTTAAAAGTGTCAGGCATGGGGGCACAAATCTGTAAACCCAGTAATTTGGGAGGCTGGGGCAGGAGGATCACAAGTTCAAGGCCAGCTTCAGGGACTTAGCAAGATCCTGACTCAAAATAAAAAGGGTTGTAGCCCAGTTGTAAAGTGCCCATGGGTCCAATCCCCAGAAAAACAAAAAACAATTTTTTTTAAAAGCAATAATGTAAATCGACATAACTCCAAAAAAGTAGTCTATATGATGAGTTATAGAACAGTATTTACAATATCCCATTTCTTTGGTTTTGCACACACAGAAACAAGTCTGGAACCACATCTACCTAATCACGCATGAAGGTCATTCTCTCCGGCTGATGAGAGCACTGGCAACTTTTACTGTCTCTTCATTTTTCTACAGACTGATTTCTTTAAACAACAGACACAATACTTTTATAATCAGAAAGTAATTTTTTTCCATCTTGGAAAATGGTATTTAAGTTAAAAACGTGGTCTTTATAACACAAACGAATGTGTATATGGTCTTTATAACACAAACGAATGTGTATATGACTTTAACTGCGAGCTCCTTGACATAAAGGAGCTTTGTAAGCCTTGTCCAGCACCAGATTCCCTAAAGACACTTCACCAGATGCGTGGCTGCAGCAGGAAAAATAGAAATAGGGAAGGTTTCTCAAGAGAAGTGGGAACTTGGGGAGTAAGGAATCAGACGAGTGGGAAGGGTGAAGGGATAGAAGGAGGCCTGTGAGTGATGACGCAGAGGGGCTCCTGGGAGGGAACAAAGGCAAGGCATGGGCATGGTGGGGACAAGGACATGTGGAAGAGGTGTGAGGGAAAGAGCAGGCTGAAGCAAAGGCTTGTCATGGGGAGAATGGTTTCACAGAAGACCCATGTTGCTGACCATCCCATCCCCTTTCCCCTTTTGTCCCAAGGGAAGTGACCCCATGCTATTCCTCACACACGGTGTCATGCTCAGGACCCTGAGGTGTCATGCATGAGCAGGATGGGTACCTGACCACTGGATGTCAACCCACAGGCTGGCCAGGCACCTCTAACTTGATGTAGCTGGGAAAACTCTACTAGGTCACATTCTCTCTGGGATTTAATCACCAATAGGAAACTGGCATCAGAGAGAGCAGGTGACCAGAAATTAATATTTTAAACCCAAGCTATCAGAATACATTACACATATAATATATCATATGCGGCGAATGTAATGTCTGTAATTATGCTTTAACAATTTAAGACTCCTCTGACTCTTAAGAGTTGTTTTAGGGGGCTGGGCGTGGTGGTGCATGCGCATAATCGCAGCAGTATAGGAGGCTAAGGCAGGAGGATCACAAGCTCGAGGCTAGCCTCAGCAATTTAGCAAGACCCTAAGCAACTGAGACCCTGCTTCAAAATAAAAAACAAATTAAAAAAAAAGGGACTGATGATATATAGCTCAGTGGTAAAGTGCCCCTTGGTTTCGTCTCCAGAACAAAAAACAAAAACAAAAATAGAGTTGTTTTGGGGGTTATACTATCATAAAACAGAAAATGCCTAAGTATACACACCACAGATTCTGAATGTAGTACTGCACTCGTGTGTAGCTACTTAACAGTGAAATGTGGGCCTCTTAACAAGGCATTCCTTAAAGCCAGGGATTGTTTCCCACTGTAAATAAGTCAGGCAGCAATGTTTTTCATACACTCCTCCTTGCAGCCTTCTCACTTTATAATAGTATTTTCTCTTCTTGGCAGCAACCACACAGGGGATCCACAAGTTATTGAGAACACTCCTTCCCTTGCATTGGTCTGACCCTTCACTTGTTCCTTGACAGACTCACTCACAGGATTTTTTCAGGCCAGTGGTGGCCAGCTCTCAGCTATCTAGATAGTGCCACATCCTACCCTCCACATTGGACCATGGGTCCTGCACCCCACCAGTCAATTTTTGTCCCCAGGTTCTCAGACCAAGGCAGTCAGTTTTCATGAGCCCCTGCCAGACAGGGACAAGCCTGACAAATGGGTAACACTCCATAAATTGGCAGGGAATGAAGCACTTAGTTGGCCTCAGACTAAAGTAGCGCCAGAGTGGCACCAGGCAAAGCCAACTTCACTTTCAGACATAATCAGGTCATAGTCTGGTCTGTGAAGAGCTCATGAGCCCTTTGGGGCACAGGGGCCACAGGATGCCCTTGACCAGGCAGCTAGAAAGAAAAGTTTAGTACTACTGGATGAAGCTCTAACTCAAGTAAACCCCCCAAGGCCCAGATGCTGCCTTCCAAGGTTCTCTTGAAGGCCTGGATTTCCTGTAGTAAATCCAAAGGAACCCCACATACCTGCACCTGGCAATCGGGAGCTGACCAGTACTGGCTAGTCCTAGCAGCAGCGTGGCCATTCACAAAGGCCTGGTGCAAACGCCCAGCAGGAACCTTAGAGTAGAATCCTATCCTAGTTTGGATCCACCTCTACTACCCATCACATATCGCCAATCATGCCATAGATGTTTTGATAACTTAGGTTTTGAGAGGAACTCATGAGTTTTTAATTATATCCAACAAATGGGCCCTCTTATCTAACATAAGTCAGCAAGGGGCTGGAGCAATGGCTCAGTGTTTTGAGCACTTGCCTGGCATGCACAGGGACCCAAGTTTGAAGCCCAGCACCACATACCCAACTAAGTGTTGGAGAAACAAAGGCCAGAAGAAAAAATCCATAAAATTCTTTCTCTCTCTCTTGTTTTAAAAAATAATAATACACTATGTCAGCAAGTTACCTGTTTATCTGTATTAATTCAGTCAGTCATTTGGTTTTGGATGCATCATCATCTGCATACATGAAAGAAAATACTGGAAGGTGCTGCATATGGTTATCAATTCAAAATAAATCTGTTTTAAATGCTATATCAGGAACATATCTAAAGTTTACATTTACTCTTGTGGTTGGTCTATAACTAACACTCCTACTTAACATCACAGTTAACCCATGTCTGTAAAATAAATTTCCCAAATAACTAATCAAAACATAAGCAGATGGAAGAGCATGTCTAGCATTCCAAAGGCCTTAGGTTCAATTTTTAGCACTACCAAAAAAAATAATAAAAAAAATAACCTAAGTTATTCCATATAGCACCTTTGTGCCAATTCGGAACAGATCCTGGTCTGGATGGGAGCTTAGCTTGGCCAGAGGATTAGTAAATTAAAAATGGCAACCCCCTCTGAGGTGATGAATAGGGAATAGGCAACCTTTCCTCCCAGAGGACACTCCCCAAGCTGGGACATGTGACTTGGCAAGCAGAGCAGGCAAGATGGTTCTCCGCCTCCTTCATCCTATCAGCTGGATGAACTGTGCAGTACACAACCTGCCCAACTATACAAAGTAGCCTTAGACAATAGTGATCCACAGCAAGATGTTGGGGACTTTGTTCTTCTTTGACATGCAGATTGTTAACCAATCTGGCTAAATTCTGTGCTTGGCAAGTCTTGCTGATCTGTGTGCTAAGCATTAAGTTTACCATTGCCCAGTGTTGAAGGGCATGCCTATAATCCCAGCAGCTCAAAAGGCTGAGGCAGGAGGATTTCAAGTATCAGAACTGCCTCAGCAACTTAGCAAGGATCGAAGCAGCTGAGACCCTGTCCCAGGGTCATAAACAAGCATAAAAAGGGTTGAGGATGTAGCTCAGTAGTGAAGAGTCCTTGGGTTCAAGCCCCAGTACAAAAAAAAAGAACCTTTATTATTATAAACAGCTAGAATTTTATTTTTCAAATTTAACTTTGTTTTCATTCATACTGATTGGGTATTGAGACACAATAATAGATTTTCTAGTTTGCTCTTTTATAAAAAAAGGGGAGGGCTGGAGTGGTGGCTCCGCAGTTATGGAGCTTGCCTGACATGCACGAGTACGGGAATCCAAACTCCAGCATCACGTACACAACGAAGTCTCAGAGCAACAAAAGTCACGTGAAAAACTGAATAAAACTGATTCCCTCTCTCTCACTGTCCCTCTCTCTTAAAAAATAAAAAGGGTTGGGGGGAGGCTGGAGCAGTGGCTCGGTGGTTATAGCATCTGCCTGGCATGCGAGAGTACATGGTGCACGGGTTTGAACCCTAGCACCACATACACAACAAAGTGTCAGAGCAGCAAAAGTCATATGAAAAAGTAAATAAAAATTGCTTCTTTCTCTCCCTCTCTCTGTCTTTCTTAAAAAAAAAAAAAAAAATTCTTTAAAAAAAAAAAGGTGGGGTGGGGGCTGGAGCGGTGGCTCAGCGGTTACAGCCTTGCCCAGCATGCATGAGTATGCGAGTTCGAACTCCAGCACCACGTACACAATGAAATCTCAGAGCAGCGAAGGCCACATGAGAAACTAAATAAAAATTGTTTCCTCTCTTTCTCTCTCTCACTGTCCCTCTCTCTTTTAAAAAAAAAAAAAAAAGGTGGGGGAATAGGGCTGAAGCGGTGGCTCAGTGGTTGGAGCACTTGCCTGGCATCCACAAGGATCCAGGTTCAAACCCCAGCACAGCACCTCATACATAACTGTCAGTGAAACAAAAACCAGATTAAAAAACTGATTCTTTCTCTCACTCTCTTCCATTCTCTTTAAACAATGAAAATAAATAAAAGCAAGTCTCTTACTGAACTTGATGGAGCTAGACAAAATGTTCCACATACCACTGGCCCTGGAGGGCTACCCTCAGGGTTCCTTCAACCTGGCAATTGTCACTCCTTGTGCGCTTCACTCATCTAATTAGCTTGGCAGCCCCTGAGCTTCCAAAGCTGAAGCTTTTCCAACGCATCCAGTGGAAGTGAGGGAAATGAGGTGCAGGCATGTGCAGCATCTGCCCAGCGAGATTACCAAAGCCTTGGAGCCACACACCATAGGAACACCATCACCACCATCCCCACACACTGGAGTACCACACACACAGCCATGCAAAATGACTTACCTGAGACAGTGGGGGCCTTCATGCCCAGTTTCAGCTCCAAAACCATACTCTACAAAGAATATAGATATATATTTGCTAGCAAATTATCATTATCTTACTTTACTAGCATAAACATTTAAGGAACTAAAAAGCAGAATTATCTCCACCAACACTAAGGGTCTCTTACAATGCAAACTTTGGGGCTCCTCACCAGTTGCCTGATCCAGTATGTTCATTTGGGCAATTTGCCTAGACTGGAGCCCTTTAAGCAGAAGACCAGAGATGAAGTCTTGATTTATTACATGTAGTGTTTCCTAAGCTAGTATCCTAAAAATGCCTAAGGCTCTCCTCATAATCCCACAATGGATAAGAAAGACTATCAAGGTGTTGGGGGAATAACTCAGTGGTAGATTGCTTGCTGAGATGTTTCATCCTCACTACCAGAAAATAAACAAACAAATAAATAAAGATCATGACAACACACAAAACTAACCCTGTTATAGTTTGGATCTGGAATGTCCCCCAATGGTTCCCAGAAGGTGGTGTGCTATAGGAAGGCAATTGAAACTTTAGGAGCTGTGCCTTATCTGAAGGAGGTAGTTCACTGGGGACATGCCTTTGAAGGAAATACTGGACTCCCTCTCTCCCTCCCTCTCTCTGCTACTACTGTGAGGTGATTAGCTTGTACTCCCTGCCTTGATATTCTGCCTTGCCACAGGCCCAAAGCAATGGAATCAAGCAACAATGGGCTAAAACCAGGAACCAAAATAAAATTTCCCCCTTTTTAATTTTTTTCAGGTATGCTGTTACAGTGACAAGAGGTTGACTAATACAATCCCACATCCACCCTCACTGAAAGGGAAGGACCAAACCTGTACCCCAGGTTAGAGCAAAGAACATCAGTCCAAGACTCAGGTTCCAGGGCCACACACAAGCTGGACAGGCACAGGCAAGTCCCAACTTCTCTAATAGTCACATTCCTCACCAGTAGGACAAGTGAGAAACACATGTGGTAGTCTCAAAATTCTGAGTTTCTGAATGTTCTGAGCCACACTGAACTTCCATTATTAACACCATGCTGTCACCTTCAACATGATTAGCTGTTTTTCCTTTCTTCCCGGACTTGGGACTTATTAATCCATCAGACTGAATTTGAATGAGTTGGCAAACACTTGCCAAACAGCCAAGAGTTCACCAGAAAACAGGGTCCTGCTAAGCAGATGAGTATAAACTTCTCACAACAAAACAGATTTTTATCATCCAAGTGTGTTCAGAAAGCCAGTGTCCTGACAAGAGAGACATAGATGATATAAGCTAATGCTTTATCACTATATCACAGAACACAGTACATCAATCAAGGCAAAGAAGAAACAATGAGGGACAGCAGGAAGAGGGACAGGGCCCCAGCCTCACCCTGACCCACTCATTTTTGGGATTTCCCTTGATTGGGCAGGGGGTGTGGCCTTCTGCTGCGGAGGAATAAGAAGTCCACCGTCAGGCTGAGGGGGCAAATATATTTGGAAAGATTCTAAAAGGAAGAGTGACTGGACTAGAAGCTGGTCAGATAAGGTTGGAGGCACTGGTGATCAACAGTGGGAATATTTACCAAGTGCCAGGCTCTGAGCTAGACACCTTCCATTCAACCTCGCACCATACTTTGCAGGCAGGTAACCCTCCAACCCGTACTCCTCCCCATCTGGACCTCACTTGAGGCCCTTAAAAGCCAGGCTGAGGTCTAAAGGGTATGGTCCTAAGAATAAGTAACTGAGATCTACTTTTCTTAAGAAAAATAACCAGAGAAAACCTAATAGGGAAATCTAGAATAGGGAACAGGAGGCCATAAAGAATGTTCATCCAGCAACCCACAGGCACAGGCAGGGATCACCCTCAGGCTACAAGAACAGAGGAAAAGGAGAAAACGGGTCAAACGAAATCTGGAGAAGCCAACATGTATGACTTAGACAAAAATCTACCTGCCCAGCCCCTGCCCAGCCCCTGCCCTGGGTAGTCACCATCTCAGGATAAACTGAACAATTCTGCAATGGACCAAAAAGGTTACTGAGTAACTCCAATGGAAAACTAGACCTTGTTACAACATAACTTTCTAAGTTCTAATCCTATGGAACTCGTGCCCTTCATGTCTTTGAGTTATCTTACAACTGTTAAACTGTATATAACAGCAATGCAAATGGTTCCTGTCCACAAACATGCAAATGAATTCTGAGAAAGAGAAAACTGATCCTCCTACAAGCAAAGCTGCATCTACTTGAAATTCATTTCATGGAATGTATACATGCCTGCTCTATGAATTCTTCTTTGGACAGCTTGTGACTTTTTCTTTTTTTTTTTAAAGAAAGAGGGGACAGAGAGAGAGAGAAAGAAAAAAGCAAGTTTTATTTAGTTTTTCATGTGACTTTCATTCCTTGCACTTCATTGTGTATGTGGTGCTGGGGTTTGAACTCGCGTACTTGCACATTCCAGGCAAGCACCATAACTGCCAAGCCACTGCTCCACCCCAGGCTTACAACATCTTACTGTCTCCCTCATTAATTAATATAATCATTTATATTTGTATGAGCCATGATATTACCTTTAAAAAACTATCCTCTAAAATTCACAAACCTAGAGCCAAGGATGTAGAGTACTTTTGCCTAGCATATATGAAGCCCTGGATTCAACCCCCCAGCACCACGAAAAATAAATAGATTAAAAAATAAAAATGAAGGCTAGAGTGGTGGCTCAGCAGTTGCGGTGCTTGCCTGGCATGCACAAGGACGCGGGTTCGAACCCCAGCACCACGTACACAGCACAGTGTCAGACCAATGAAAGCTACATATAAAACTAAATAGAATTGATTCTCTCTCTCACTGTCCTCTCTCTTGAAAAATAAAAATAAAAATTTTAAAAAATAAATAAATAAAAATGAGGAGCTGGAGCAATGGCTCAGCGGCATGACACTTGCCTGGCATGCGCGAGGACCTGGGTTCAAACCCCAGCACCACATACACAACTAAGTGTTGGAACAACAAAAACCAGATGAAAAACTAAAGTTGATTCTCTCTCACTCTCTCTCAAAATAAGTAAGTAAAAATGAAATTCAAAAACCCAAGTTGGAAAGGAGGACAATACTCTGTATTAGCTGCTAAAGGCCCCAGAAGTTGATAATTGTTCCAACTCAAACACCCTGCTGACACACTGGAGGCTTACCTAACCTCTCCTTCCCCCACCAGCAGTCATGGCTTACAACTTCCTCCTGAGTTTTGTCTAAGTACTTGGCCCAGCCCTAATATTCAAATTTTTTATAAAGTATGGATTTTTTAAAAGGGGCAGACATTTTATCATTTTTACCAATATCTAATTACCAATTTTGATCAACCCTAAGGTTAGATATAACTAAATTAGGCAACTCTTAATCTTAAATTATACATATTTACAGGGTTTGGCCTAAAAACAGACTGGGAGAAAGCAACAAATTAAAGAAACAACTACCAAGCTGGGTGTGGTGGCACATGACTAGAAGCCCAGCTACTGGGAGGAGCAGGGAAGCTGAGGTAGAGGCAGGAGGATTCCAAGTGCAGGCAAGGCCATTTAGTGAGACCCTATCTCAAAAAAAAAAAAAAAAAAAAAAAAAAAAAAGGAACTACTACCACTAAAAGAGTTACTACTCCACTAGCCCTAACTTTTTTCTTCTTTTCTTCCCCACCCCACCCCCCCCTCCCGCAACTTCCCTGGCACAGAAATCTGTGAGCCTCAACTGTTTTTCATAGCTGTGCTGGAATAAATGGGAAACCACAAAAATGAAGGCTTCCACTGCTCCCGTCATCAAATAGCAGTGGCAATAAAGAAATCATCCAGAACTCTCCACGATTTAACTCTGAGCATTTTAAGTGTTTGTTAACTCATTTAAGTCCCATCCCAAATTTAATTAAACATGTGAAATTTTCAGAGACAAAATTCTGTTTGTTTGTTTCAGTCCTGGAGTTCTGAACCCAGGGCCTTATGTGTGCTAGGCAAGTGCTCTACCACTGAGCTACACCTCGGTCCCCAAAGTCAAAATTCTGGACTATAGTATTTCTTATGGCCCATTCCAGCCCTCATTGGAGATCACCAATCTCCCTTTCCAGGCCCCATGGAATTGGTCTTTACTTATAATCAGAGAGCTTTGTAAGAACAGCCACTGTGACCCTCAGCTCCAACCCCAGCTGGAGTTTTTCTTTACATTTAAAATATGTACTCTATAGGACTGGAGAGGTGGCTCAGCAATAGAGAGCTTGCCTGGCATGCACGAGGACCTGGGTTCAAATCCCAGCACCACATATACAACTAAATGGAGGAAAACCAAAAACTGGATGAAAAAATAAATAAAATTGATATTCTCTTTTAAAAATTTTTTTAAATAATAAAAGTGTCTATTATAAGGGGTCTCAAAAGATACCAGCATGGTAGTAGGACAACTCTCTCTTTCTGAACATGTTAATAAGAAAGCGAACAGCTTCAGTAATGACAGAATCCCTGGTTTTCATTTTACACTTTTCTACACAAAAAGTTTGGCAAACCTTCCTATGGTTTTCCCCCCACTTTTACAAAAATCTGTCTCCTAAGCAAAAGCTTCTGTTTCCCAGTAGCAAGGCACTTTTTAAAAAAAGTTAAAAACAGAAAAAGTCATTACAAAAGCATTTTATTTCCCTGCATACTCCCCAATATTTTCCACTTAAAACAGAGTCTTTTAGTTTATTTGTGAATATATATTATTTTCCATTATGAATTCCATGCTTTCAAATAACCTGACATTACAAACTGTGTTAATAATCCACTATTTTCTTTCTTTTATCAAAAAAGTACATATTTCAGTTGTTCACTCAGCATCTTATTATGTGCCAAGCACTGTTTTAGACACGGGGCACAAAATAGAAAACTCAAACACAAAGAGTATGCTGTCAGGGAGCTGACCCAAGGAGAGTAATAAAACAGCATGGAAGGATAAAGAACGTTGGGGAGGAGAGGGTCCTGCTATAAACAGGATCATCGGGGAAGGGCTCTCTTGAGCAGGGACCTAAAAAAACAGAGCCAAGTGGATATCTTCAGGATGGTGGTGTGAAAAGAAAAATAAACCCCACATGCCAAGACTGAGTTAAAAGTATATTAATCAAAATGTTAACCAATATTGGGGCTGGAGCGGTGGCTCAGTGGTTACAGAGCTTGCCCAGCATGCAATGCGCAAGTACACAGGTTCAAACCCCAGCACCCACGTACACAACCAAGTGTCAGAGCAATGAAAACCATGTGAAAACCTAAAAAAATAAAAATAAAAAATGATTCTCTCACACTGTCCCCCTCTCTTTAAAAAAAAAAAAAAAAAAGTTAACCAATATTAAGGGTTAGGGGTGTAACTCAGTGCTAGAGCACTTGCCTAGCATGTGTGGGCCCCTGAGTTCCATCCCCAGCACCATAAGAAAAAAAAAGTTAACCAAAGTATCTGATCTATATAATCAATACGATAAAATTCTAGACAAAGGAATTTGCCTCATTCTGCTTAGTATAGTTTATATTAGTGTTTTTTAACATAATTAGTACTTAGCCCTTCATTCTTATTCAGACCCCCATTTTATCTTTTTTTTTTCTTAAAGAGAGAGGGACAGTGAGAGACAGAAAGAGAGAAACAACTTTATTTAGTTTTTCACATGGCCTTTATTGCTCCAACACTTAGTTGTGTACGTGGTGCTGGGGTTTGAACCCAGGTCCTCATGCTTGCCAGGCAAGCGCTGAAACCACTGGGCCACTGCTCCAGCCCCCCCATTTTATCTTTATAAACTCTAATGACCCCATTGGACCCCACTCTGAAAATCAATGACCAACCCTATCATTTTACGTAAGAAGACAAACCCACACCTAAGACACGCTAGGATGAGGCTGAACCCCCTTCGAAATGAGAATTTTTCACATAAAAATCCTCCACATCAAGAAAGTAAACTGCTTAAAAACAAGGCAGTTTCCAAACACCAAAAAATATTTTCCCCAGGGAGGTGCTTTCTGAATTCTGTACCCTTTTACTCATTGTCCCCTGCTCAGCCAGCTGCAGCCCCACACTTGAGCCCTGAACCACTCTAAACTGAGTTCAAAGTTCAAACTGCCTCTTCATTGCCAGCCAGAATGCTGAGGCCACCCCTTTGGCAGGGGTGCCTTCCACTCTACTGTACATATCATAAGCACCTCGGTTCTAATGGAGTAAACCAAACATTTGGAGCAGCTTGGGTATATTCCAGCTTGGTAAAAGGTCTCTCTTCAGGCACTCAAGTAGGCATTTGTCTTAGTTAGCTTTCTGTTACTACAACAGAATACCTGAAACTGATCACTGATAAAGAAAAAGACTTCTTTTGGCTCATAGTTGTGGAGGCTGAGAAGTACAAGAGCATGGCTTCTGCTGAGGGCCTTGTGCTGCTTCAACTCAGTGGAAAGAAGAAGGGCAAATGAGCATGTACAGGAGACAGAACATGAGGAGTAGCCTTGCTTCGTATCAACCCACTCTCACAATGAATCCAGTCCTATGAGGGCAAGAACTCACAGGAGAAAGGCGTTGATTCATCCATGAGGGCTCTATACCCATGTTCCAGGCAATTCCCATGGGATCCCATCTCCCAACACTACTGCATTGAGGAATTAAGGTTCCAACTTAACCTTTGGAGGACACACTCAAACCAAGGCAACATTCATTCTAACAAGACAGAAACATCCAGGACTCAAGAAGGTGCACACAAGCCCTGTTGTTGCCTCTTGGCAACCTCTACAGTCCATGACCTGGGAGAGATATTTATCAACTGCTAATTAAGAAAAAAGTTCCAGAGCTGTCAGGAAAGAAATAATTTGGCCTTGTGACTTAGGGTGAGACTTAAGGACTTACAGAACTCTTTCCCAGTCATCTGTCCACATGGGTAAGCGTATTGGAGACCTGGCATACACCGAGACCTCAAGGTAGGCAGAAATGTTGACCATATCTGGGTTTTGTTTTTGTTTTCTGCAATATTGGGGATCAAACCCAGGGCCATGTCCATGCTAGGCAAGTGCCCTACCACTTAGCTGCATCCCCAGCCCTTTTTAAATTTTACTTTGAAGCAGGTAGTCTCACTAGGTTGCCAAGGCTGACCTCAAACTTGTGATCCCCGGCCTCAGCCTCCCAAGTAGCAGGGATTACAGGTGCGTGACTGTGTGCCACTGTACCCAGCTGTATTTTTTTTTTTTTTTTTTTTTTAGTGAATCTATTTTATTTAGTTTTTCATGTGGCTTTCTTTGCACCACATTTTGTTGTATACATGGTGCTAGGGTTTGAACCCATGTCCTTGTGATTGCCAGGCAAGTACCATAACTACTGAGCCAAAGCTCCAGCACCCTAGTTATATTTTTTTTAATTTTTTTTTTCCTGTGGTGCTAGGGATTGAACCCAGGGTCTTGTACATGCTAGACAAATGCTCTACCACTGAACTACATCCCCAAACACACAGCTGTATTTTCTTTTATATTCGGAAATGTGATAGGTATTGCCCTTTCGTGTAATAAAAGCATTCCTTGAAATTTAACAGTAATAAAATAAAATTAAAAAACAGTAACAATTCAAGAGAGGAATCCAGGTGCTGCTCATGAGGATATTCACTGATGCAGTTTAATAGCAAGTTTGGAAATCAGTCATAGGACTTAACCACAGAGGAAAAAATTCCAAAGTTCTATTCATTTGAGTCTGATAAGGTGATTTCTAATTTCCTTTAATGTTTCAATATTTTAATTAATAAACAAAATGGGAGAAGTTTTCCATTAGCAGTAACAAATTAAGTACCTGTTTCTGTACAGGTGAGGTAATCTAGGACTGATAAACTTTGCACCTTCCCTATGGCCAGGACACAACATTGTAGCTTTGTAAAAATATGACTATTTTTATGTTGTGCATAGTTTCTTTAATTTACGTTCCCAATGGATCTTAGTAAACATGCAGTTTGGGGTGGTTGTTGTTGTTTTTTTTTTAATACTGTCCCACCCCAGGACATCCTCCAGAGAACAATTTTCAGTCAGGGATTGCGGTCCATCGACTGGCTAGAGGTGAAAACCTGACAGTTTCCACTAAATAAAAGGTATGCCATTACCCAACCCTGACATGCAAATACTTCAATTTGCCTTTGAGTTACCTAAGAAAGCACCTTCTAATTCTTACACATCCTAAAATGCTCAAAGAAGCCAGAGGTGATGGATAGGGTTTAAAAGATTTCAAGATCAACAGAGCTAAAATTATGGGGGAGGGGGCACTGGAGATTGAAATGGGGTACCTCTGAGCTATATCCCTAGGATTTCACTAAATTGCTCCTGCTGGCCTCAAACTTGGGATCCTCCTGCCTCAGCCCCCTTGGTCACGGGATTACAGGTATGTGCCACCATGTCCAGGTAACAGAGCTAAAATTTTAATTTAAACTTCTCCTATTACCCATCTTATGTTATAAAAAGTCCTAAATAAAGCAGTGTCAAAAAAAAAAAAAAAAAAACTGGGCATGGGAGGGGTTCAATAAAGGGATGTGAAGCAACCAGAGGTTCCAGAAGGGTTTTTCTGGAACTGACATGCCTTTGAGAAGACTTCTGCTAGTTCACAGTCAGGGGAGGAGCCCAGTACCACAAGGGACCTGCAAGAAAGAGAAAGCTTTCTAGTCAGGTCTATCGCTCCAGCACTAGAAAAACTGACCCACAGGATACTGAGCTACCTTAAAACAACATCTGTAGTCTGGAGGACTTCACTATTTAAAGTCCTGTTCTATCCAAGGTCTGTTCCCACGTCATAGTCTATATGATAGTATGCCTATCCCATCCCAAAAGTAAAACTCTGCTTTCAACCAAGTTGATAAAAATAATAAGCAAAAGACCTAAACTACAGGTATTTCATTAAATGGTGTCTGGGAGCTAAAAACTAGTAGACTCAGAATTCACACTCAAGAAGGAAGGAGGTATTTAAGGCAAAAGTTCAAATTAACTCTTTCCACAAAATGTAAACATCTATTATTTGATATAAACACCACTGACATTCTCCCCAATAAGTGTGAGTTTCATTTTGAAAAGGCATAATCTATGCAACTGCACTGATTAATTTTCATAATAATTTTACTATCAAATGACATTCCCTTTCAAAACAAATTATCAGGAAATAAACCATAATTAAAATATATAATTATGATTGGGGCAATATTTCCACATTTCTTTAAAAAGAAATTAATTAGCAACAACAGTTAACATTTATTACACACCAATTAAATGCCTAATGAGCTAACTTTTATATGTTATCTCATTCTCTTAAGCTTTTGAGAGAGGAACCAGCTCCTTTTGCAGAAAAAACTCAGGCTCATGGGTGACTTTTATTATGAATGGTACTACTGATAGAGCTGGGTACTAGCAGCAATGGGAGATTTTTTTTACCACTAAGATGATAAACACAGGTAAGTCTCACACATGTGGATCACCTGGGGAATCTTGTTAAAATGCAGATTATGATTTAGAAGGTTATAGTGAAGCAGCTGATTCTAACAAGCTCTCTAGGTGACAACACTGCCACTTGTTTTACAAGCTGCAGCTGGAGCAGCAAGGCTCTATCTACAGGTTGCAACATGCTGTATGCCACAAAAAAGTATCCATAAAAACTAAAACTTTTAAAAGCCAAAATTCACCCACAAAAATAACCACAGATTCGGAACTTATTAAAACTCTTGTTTCTTGATGGGACTCTTCGGTTTTTGTAACATCGTAGAACTATCTTCATGATGACTTCTTGTTTTCTTTTCTGGCTTGGGTACAATTCCTTGGAGTTTTGTAGGGAATTTACCCCCTAAAAGTCCAGATTTCTTTCTTTCTTTTTTTTTTTGGGGGGGGGGGTAACTGGAGTATTGAACCCTGGGACACTACCACTGAGCTGCATCCTCTGCCCTTTTTTAAATTATTATTTTATTTTGAGACAGGGTCTCACTAAATTGTTGAGGCTGGCCCTGAACCTGTGATCTTCCTATCACAACCTCCCAAGTTACCTGGATTACTGGCATAAACCACCACACTCAGATTTTTATCATGGCTGAGCAGCCAAGTTCACCAAGACCACCAAGTCACCACACCCTTCAAGTAGGTCCCTTTCCTTTATTGGGTATCTTTTAATGTTTAAATTCTAGAGAACAGGCAAACTGCAGAGTTAAGAGAGATACTAGGGTCTGGGCCCAAAAAATCTTTCAGATTAAAGCCCTCCAAACCACAAAAGTACTTTTCTGAAAGGTAAATAAATACAATTGACTTCCATTCCTGGCCACAGGTGACAATGTCCCAGTAATGAGCTGATAATCCACACTTTGTACAAACTACCAGATTTGAATTCTTTTACCAGATTCATTGAGTGGCAAGTTATAGTTTTCCAGTAGCAAGTTCTATTTACTTTCAAAGGCCCACAGAGTAAACAAAGCAAGGTACTTAACAAGGGTACTCCAACTAGGTCCAAGTTCAGGCCCTACCCTTTTCTCATTCATTCCTGATTATCTTTACTATATTCGAACACTGGCAAGCCACCTCTTTTAAAAAGCAATTACATACCTCCTCTCCACCTCCTACATTCTCTTTGTTAACAGCAATGCCTAACTACAAAACCAATTCATCTTTGAGAATATTGTTTTACTAGATTAAGGCCAGTTTAAAATTTTAGGTAACCTACTTCATTTATCTTTCCTTAAAATCCTTCAAAAATACCCCCAACAAAGAGCAAAACAAGCCTCCCACCCATGAGGGAGATAAAACAGTCTGTGATTCTGCTATTAACACAGGGACCTTTATTTAAAGAGTGTCCACACTTATTATTCCCAAGAAATGTTTATGTATGCACTCAAATAAGCACAAGAAAACCAACGCTTCAAAAATACATTGCTCATACACTGCAGTTCAGTACAAAAAGCTTTTGAGGTGGGGGAGGTCTAGCTGTGACAAGGAATGTGGAGGACACACCGGTTTTCCAAGCTGCAGTATGCCATGTCCCCAAAAGCCTAAGCAACTGCCCAGAGAGGCCTGTTAAAAAAAAAAAGGAGAGGGGGGGAACAGGGCTGACAGGCCCCGTCCTTGAACATCATAGGGCTAAAAATAAAACTAAAGACCCTGAGAAATAAATAAGTTGTAGTATGAACAAGTCCAACAAAAAGTTCCCTGTTTCTGTTACATCCAAACTGGCTGCCCTACTGGAGTGATTTAACCCTCGGTGCCATGGGGCAGTGCCAGCCACCGAGGTGGGCGGAGGATTCCAGGATGCTAGGAGGACTCAAACCTCTGCAGTATAAAGGGGAGACAGTAGGCAGATCCTGACTCTCCGACTGCATCTGGGCTGCACGCCTCCATTCAACAAACATTTACTGAGCGTCCACCATATGCCAGGCACCCTGCTAGGCGCCAGGGAGGAAACCAAGCGGCAGTCCCCAGTCTCCAGAGGCAGAGACAAGGGCCGTCCGGAGGTTGCGCGGGCTCCGAAAACCTGCCACAGGTTGCTAAGCCCAGGAGTACCCAGGAGAAGGCGAAATCCCCCGCGCCAGGCTCCGCACACCAAGTCGAGTAATGAAGGCGGGAGCGGACAGGTAGGCCCGGGGAAAGGTATGCAGGTAGACAGTACACCTGAAGCTACCAGGTTGGAGGGCAGGTTCCAGGTGAGAGTCAAGGGACCGGGGAAGGCAGGGCAGCCCGGGAACCTCCGCCGGAGAGAGGGAGACGAGGGGCAAGGGGTCTGGCCCCGGGACGCGGCGGAGGCCGGCCGGGCCTGCGTCCCCGCAGCGGGAGCAGGGCGCGGGGAGGGGAGGGAAGGCGCGCGGCTAGGCCGCCCGCCCCGCACCTGGGGCCCCGCCCGGCACCTACCACTTGGGCGACCTTGAGGCGGCCGAGCGTGCCGCGCAGGTAGTCGGGGTCGCAGCGCAGGCCGGCCAGCCCGCGGCGCTGGCTCACCGGCTCGGTGGTGGGCTGGTACGGGCTGCTGGCGCCCGAGATCATGGAGGTGCTCGAGGCCTCGCCCTCGAAGCCGTCCAGCTCCTCGCCGCTCCGCATGCTGCCGCCCGGCCCGGGCCGCCTCGCGCGGCGGGCCCCTGGCGCCAGGAGCGGGCGGGCTCAGCGGGGACGCCGCATCTCCTCCGCAGCCGCCCGACTGCCCGCCGCGGCCCGCCCCGCCGCCGCCTCTGCGCCCGCCGCCCACTGCGGCCGCGGCTCGGTCCGCTCAGGCTCGGCTCCCGCCGCCTCGGCAGCGGAAAGGGAGGGAGGCGGGAGCGGGCGCAGGGGGAAGGAGGCGGGAGCCGCGCGCCGGCCGGGAGGGGGCGGAGCGAGCGCCCGCCCGCCGGCCGCTCGGCGGCGCTCCGCGGCCAGGCGCGGTGCAGACTGAGGGGCCGCGCCTCGGGCTCGGGGGCGGGGCGCCGCCTGCTCGGCCCCGCCCCGGCCCCGCCCTCACCTGCGCCGTGCGCTTGGCCGCGGGCTGCTGGTAGGCGCGGGTGGGTTCCGGAAAAGGGGTCGTGGGGACCCCGAGGAAAGGACTGTGGGGAGGCTCGAGGTGGGCCGAGGAAGCATGGAACTGCTTTCCCAGGACCTCAGTTTCTCCTTTGGAAAAAGTGAAGTCCTCAACAGGTAGACTGAAGGACTTCCCGGTGAGGACCAAGGTGGACTGTGCCACCAGAGTGCGGGCAACGGTGACTCGACTGTTACTGACAAGAAGGCTACATCTGTGGGCTTCTACGCGGTGCGCCCTGCGGAGGAGCCAGTTCTGAAGCTGGAGAAACCGCAGGCAGCAGTGAGTTTTCCGGATTAATGGAGTCTCCGGGACCCACACAGGTCCCCTGTGACCTCTGGGCCCCAGGCCTGCTGGAGGAGGGACGCAGAACAGTAGGTTCCCGATGACTAACGCTAGTTTCCTTCTTTGGCTAAAAGGTTTTGTTACTTCTGACTCAGCATCAAGCCAGGTTAAACAGATTTTGCCCTGAAGGCATTAATTAGGGACCAATTTGCAATTCAAGTGTGAAGACTAATTTTAAGCTCAAATAAACCCGCTCACTTTCTAAGAATTGTCGCTTTGATACTGAACTTTTGCACGCCACAAATATCTAGAGCTTTTCTCTGCTCTAGGCACTGAGCTCTAGGCACTTAAATAAGGTGTTATTTTACGGAAGAGGAGACGAAAGCTCCAGAATGGAAGTGGTTTATCCATTGTTACACAATTCATTGGTGGGCAGAGAGGAGGTACCAATTTATTTCAAAGATGGAAGGACAGTGAATCTAATACTTTATGCAACTAACAAATATTTATTGGGCATTTACTATATGTTAGGCAATATGCTAAGTAAGAATTGAGGATAGACTGCCAGTTGAACAGGTTAAATAGAGCTGGATGTACGCTCTGACCTTTGCTTTTCCCAAAATCCCAATGAAATGACAGCTACTGGGATTTTCTGTTGTTGTTGTTGTTAAATGACATAAGATGAAGAATGGAAAAGGAGACAATGACAACAAAATATTGGAAGAAGGAAAGTAAATGTGCAAGTAGTAACTGATGTAGCAGATCCAAGAAAGCTAAACCCTAAACTGGTGAAGGGAAAGGCTGGAGTGCAACCCAAAACAAAAGGTCCAGGATGGGGTGGGTCCAAGTATGACTAGAAGTGAGAAGTGGGGTGAAGACAGGAATAAAAAAAAATAAGATGATCAATTGAAAACTTTCAAAAGAAGCATTTGGTTCCCTGCATCCCCTCCCATACCCATGCTCCAACCTGGAGTTGTATTCTCCGGAGAAAGTAAAACAAAACATCTCTTAGTCAGGGATCACTTAGCACAATGATTACCCAACACAAACAGTTGAGAAATCTCATCTGCTGGCACAAACCTTCCAGTGAACTTTTTTTTTTTAAGAAAGAGGTACAGTGAGAGAGAGAGAGAGAGAGAGAGAGAATCAATTTTATTTAGTCTTTCATGTGGCCTTCATCGCTCCTACACTTTGTTGTGTACGTGATGCTGGAGTTCAAACTTACGTACTCATGCATGCCAGGCAAGCACCATAACGGCTGAACCATCTCTCCAGCCCTCCTGTGAACTATTTAGGGACCTACTTTGAAATATAAATGACAGCTGAGAATCACCAAACTTTGAAGTAGCCTATTACATAGTAGAGGCCAAAATGCAAGGAAAAGCAACTGGGAGGAAATAAGATATATATATCATAAAATGTTTATTATGTATGTATGTATATATACACACACACAAATACCTATATCTATATTTATGTAGATATACATGTACAGACAATGATACATGTATAAAATGGTGTATTACATATATATGTAAAGATATAGATATTTGTATTTTCAGAGAAAATTGGAAGATATTGCAACCACAAAAAATTTAGAGTAAGCTGGGACTGGGCATAGTGACACATGCCTGTAGTTCCAGCATTCTGGATGAGGAGAAAGGATCACTTGAGCCCAGGAGTTCTCAGCTGGCCTGAGCAACATAGCAGGATCTAATTTTTTAAAAAATCTGGGTGTGCAAGCTGAGGCAGAAGAATCACAGGTTCAAGGCCAGCCTCAGTAATTTAATGAGACCCTGTCTCAAAATAAAAAATAGCTCAATGGTAAATCTCTTGCCTAGCATGCATGAGGCCCTGGGTTCAGCCCCCAGCACTGCAAAGAATAAATAAAACAGAAATAAATTGAGAGAAAAGATGAAAAAATTAGAACAATAGCCCAAGAGGATAATAGAATAAGACTTCCATAAAGTTAGGACAGAGAAAATGGAAAGAAAACATAACGCAATTCAATTAACATTTCTTGAGAATGAAAGAATGAGTTTGTTGTTGTTGGGTACCAGGGAATGAACCCAGGGGTGCTTGACCACTGAAATATATCCCCAGCCCATTTTATTTTATTTTATTTTTAGACAGGGTTTTACTAAGTCACTCAGGGTCTCATGATTGCTGAGGCTGGCTTTGAACTTCCAGTCCCCCTGCCTCAGCCTCACAAACTGTTGGGATTACAGGTGCACCCTACAGAACATAAGATTTTTATTTAAAGGATCCACTAGTGCCTAGTGAATGAAAATGGACTTCAGGCCACTGAGGCAAAGAGAAGATCCTTGAGATTCCAAAAGGAACAAAACAGGTTTCATTATAAAGAATCAGGAATCAAAAAGGCATCAGACGTCACATCAGTTTTGGACGTCACATCAGTTTTGCACGTCACAAAGAGAGTGGAGCAAACCCTTCAGCATCCTGAAGGAAAATGACCCCCACCTAGAAGTCTGGTTCAGCTGAATATAGGCCAGGTATGACAACTGATGAAACTCTTGGACACCTTCTTTCTCAGGAAGCTGCCAGAGGAGGACACCACCAAAACAAAGATTTAAACCAAGGTAGTGGAAGACATGGGGTACAGGAAAGGAATGCAACAAGTCGGTGATGAAGCAGGCAGAAGAAATAGAGAGGAAAGAGAGAATCAATCCCCGCCCCCCGCCGTCTCTCTCAAAAAAAAAAAAAAAATCACAGAATGTGTTTGATAGCTAGGTTCCTCTAGTTCCAACTACTCAGAGGCTAAGGACCAGGAGTTCAAGGCCAGCCTGTGCAACATAGTTGAGGCCCTGTCTCCAAAAGAAAATAAAAAATAAAGCCTAGAAGTTCAAGGTTTTGGATTCAATCCCCAGCACCCAAAAATAAATAAATAATGTGCTTGAGCACACAGAAAAGAAAAATATATACTTTGGGGATAGTTTGAGATAAATTAGTGATAAACGCTTTGAAAACTAAGCAAATGTTTATATCCTAGAAGATTAAAATGATGTACAGAAAGGGGAAAGCAAGTTCCATGGCTAAACTGTCAATAGCATTTGCATACTTCCAATAATGTAAATAATGAATGCAGAGCATACCTAAAAGACATACCCATATTAGGAAGAAAGGAGAGAGGTTGATTGGGAAGTATGTATGTGTGATAGGGAGAAGAGATGAGCAAGAGGCCTAAACATTCTTCATCCATTTAGGGAGATTTTTTTTTTCTTTTTTCTTTTTCTTTTTTTTTTTTCATTTAGGGAGATCTGCAGATGTTTAAACTGAAAAATCCAGGATAGCAATATATCCATGTTAATGAAAAATACAATTACAAGCCTGGCATGGTGTGGCAGGCTGTAATCCCAGCGGCTCAGGAGGCTGAGTCAGGAGAATTGCCAGGTCTGAAGCCAGCCTCAGCAACTTAGTGAGACCCTGACTCAAAAAGGGCTGGGGATGTAGCTCAGTGGTAGAGCATGCCTGGGTTCAATCCCCAGCACCACAAAAGAAGGAAAAAGGAAGAAGAAAAAGAAAAGAAATACAAAAATAATCAGTTTAAAGAATTAAGGGGCTGGAGCAGTGGTTCAGCAGTTACAGCAAGGACCCCAGCACCACGTACACAACAGAGTGTTGGAGCAACAAAGGTCACATGGAAAACTACATAAAGTTGATTCTCTCTCTCTTTTTCACCATCCCTCTCTCGTGCATGCGAATGCTGTGTCTCTCTCTCTTTCTCTCTCTCTCTCTCTCTCTCTATATATATATATATATATGAAGAAGAATTAAATAGTGTTGCCTCTGGGAAACAGGAAGTGTCACAGGGGTGATGGACCATGTAGAACTATTCAATTCTCTTAACTCTGTGCCTATGTAACTTTAATAAAAATAAAAGCTGGGGCTGGAGCAATGGCTCAGCCATTAAAGCACTTGCCAGGCATACACAAGTACCCAGGTTTGAATCCCAGCACCATGTATGCAACTAAGTGTCAGAAAAACAAAAGCCTGATGGAAGAATAAATAAAAATTGATGCACACACTCTCTCTCTCTCTCTCTCTCTCTCTCTCTCTAAAAAAATTTTTTAAAAGGGCTGGAGCCATGGCTTGGCAGTTACGGTGTTTGGCTGGCATGCACGAGTACATGAGCTCAAACCCCAGCACCACAAACACAACATAGTGTCCGAGGAATGAAAGTCACATGAAAAACTAAATAAAAATTGCTTTTCTCTTTAAAAAAAAAGGTGGGGGGCTGGAGCAGTGGCTCGGTGGTTACGCCGCTTGCCCAGCATGCATGAGTACATGGGTTCGAACCCCAGCACCACATACACAGCAAAGTCTCAGAGTAACGAAAGCACATGAAAAACTAAATAAAAAATTGTTTCTCTCTTTCTCTATCTCACTGTCCCTCTCTCTTTAAAAAAAAATTACAAAGCTAAATTTTAAATAAATCTTTAGAGAAGGCTCTCTGGAGTCAGTGGTAAACAAGACTTTCAGGCTCTGTCTGCAGGAAGTCGGAGAGCAAGTGCAGAAACCCTAAGTAGAGCAGTGTGTGTGCTGAGTGTTGTTGAGGGAGGAGGGTGTTCATCGTGCTGTGTGAATTAACAGCAAATGGTGTTAATTGTATCTGTGGGTCAGAATTTGAGCTGAGATCAGAAATATGAGTACCAGCTAGCCAGGCAAAAGGACATTTGTGGGTCCGTGGAAGAGTGTTCCAGGCAGAGGGAACAACATGTGCCTTTTAAAGGCCCAGAAACAAGCACATTTGAGGAACATTGAAGAACTCAAGGGGAGGGGACAGACAAGACCTGCAACTGAAAAAGAGCCATGGATCCTCTCTGCAGGGCCTTGTGGACCATGTTGGAGGGTGGGCTCTTGCTGGAAGAGTGATTAGCACAACAGCAGCTGCAGCAGGCCTCCCTTGTTGAATGCTTTCTATGGCTTCTATGCAGAGGACACGGATGGAGCAGAGGCAAGACCGGAGGCTCTTCTCCAGGACTCATTAATTGCTCTCTGTTCCTGGACACTTGCCCAAGTTTATTTTTAGTTCACAAAACAGATTCAAAATTTTCTCTTCTGGTTTTTAACAGAAGTTCACAGACTTCCAAAGGGTGTTGTTGGGAATCCCACATGGATCCTTAAATAGTAGAGAAAACTTGGCATTATGGTCCCTTCCTTGGTGTTAAATTGTAATACATCACAAGTCCCTGGCAAAGCTATGCCTCTGGTGTCTATGAGTGCTAAAGACAAAATGAAGACAATAACTGACAAAGAAACAGATGGCCCTTGGACAGGTCCCCAGTCTAGGATCTGGCCCACATGTCCAGGGCTGACTCAGGGTACCCACACTGAGAAGAGACTGATGAAGAAGCCAGATGCTACTTTATTCATTGTTGCCAGAGCAGAGACTCTGCCAGGTCACAGACTGTTATCTCAGACCCAGAACATATCCTGGATGTATCCTTGGAGCAGCCAGATGATGCAGAGGACTAGTTCATGCCTGCGGTCATGGTTGGGCCTCAGGAGGCTCTTACAGTAGGGCTCTTTCAGACCAGGCAGTTCTTGAACACTGACAAGTTCTTTATCATTGACCCTTTCTCTGCATTTGCAGTTATTTGTTCCCTGGACCGTGTTCAACTTGTATACTGTTTTCTTATGGATAATTCAGTTCACCTGGATCAAATTTAGCCTCCTCCCAAGTCCCCCCACCACTCATTTAGCCCTGGGCTTAACTCCCTCCAAGAGCAATAATCTCCAAATCTGGGAATCCCTCACTGTACTCCCTGCTACACATATACACACTGATTCTTTGAGTATCGGGACTCATGGAGACCCTTGACCTCAAAGCATTGGTCCTGCAAGTTTAGATTCTAATTCCACAAAGGTTTGAGAATAAAACACCTTCTCAGACTCTGGTCCCTGC
>PVKS010014907.1:0-47249 GCA_004027875.1 Aplodontia rufa | reverse complement strand
GAGGAGGAGTTGGAGGAGGAGGAGGAGAAGGAGGAGGAGGAAGGGGAAGGGGAAGAAAAGAAAAAAGAAAGAAGCCTGAGCGGGGACTCCAGACTCTCATAAAAACCTCAGGTCCATTTCAGGTGCAAATGCTGATGTCACACAGGCCGAACCCTCCTTCAACAGGCTCAGAGGCCCTGCCTGGGCCCCAGAGGCGCTGCTCACCAGCTCTTGCCTGGCTTGTTTCTCCAGCCCAAGCCCTGAAGCCACACCATCAATCAGGGGAAGGGGCAAGAAAAGCGACCTGGCCAGTGCCCACGGGGGTCAGTGGGGAGTCTGGACCCAGAGAGGCAACGTGGATGTCTCAGGAACTGCAGTGCTTGGCACAGTAGCAGCCCATATAGCCACACCCCACAGGCCTCAGCACCCATGTGTCACCCTATGTGGAAGTAGAGCAGCTGACCAATCAGCAAAAAGTTCCACCGGATAAAATCCTCAAGTACTGACCACACATTAGCCACTGCACTAAGAACTTTGTGTATTGTCTCATTTAACCTCTAGCCATCCTGATGTGGGAGGTATTATTATTAGCCCTGTCTTCCAGATGAGGAATTAAAGCTCAGAGAGGTTAAATAACCTGCCCAAAGTCACATAGCTTTAGTGGAGGAGTCCGAACTCAAACACAAGAGACTGAGCCAGGAAGCCGCATTCTTGGTCCCTCTGCTCCGCTGCCTCTGGCTGTGTGACTCTCTCGGATCTAGAGCCGGTCCACCCTGTATCAGCTCCCATGAGAGGTGTCTGCCACCATTCCGTGCAGGACAAGAGGAGCCTATGCTGCATCTGGGCCACAGCCCATGGGGCAGTAGGAGTGAAGAAAGGCCTGCAGCTCAGAAGAAGAGACCTCCAACTGCAAAGTCCAAGCAGGACCCTCCCATACTCCTGACCCAAGCACCTCTGTTCACAGGGTGAGAACTGCGTGTGACAGCTGAAACGGTGGCTCTGCCGTTATGGAGCTTGCCCAGCATGTGCAAGTACACAGGTTCAGACCCCAGCACCACGTACACAGCTAAGAGTCATAGCAATGAAAGCCATGTGAAAAATTCAATTAAAAAATTGATTCTCTCTGTCTTTCTCTCACACTGTCCTTCTCTCTTTAAAAAAAAAAAATGGGGAGGGGCAGTGACGTGTCCATGGTCACAACACAGCACAGAACCAGCTACACCAGAAGCACCTGTAAACAGAAGCAGCCTCTTTGTGATTTCCAAATCCTAGCCACCACCTTCCACGTGACTTGGAGCTTTGTCTTATTTTCTTTTATTTTTGTTTTAATGTCAGATTAGCACACACACCCAGGAGACCCTTCTTCAAGCACTTTGGATGATCCCTCTTCAAGCGTTCTGGAGTGAGGTGCTGGCCCCTTCACTTTCTTGATTTGATTCTTTCCTCCTGTGCCTATGCTGGATGGAGTGGACTGCCACCCTCCACGCCTCACCACCCCAGCCCTCTCCAGCTCCCTGCAGCGGGACACTCAGCTGCCCCTGCCCCTCTGCATGGGCACAGCTCTCCTGGCAAACTCAGCACCCTGACAATCAGCTGTGCCCTGAGACCCCTGCTCCTATGGCCTTGTGGACATCCAGCACTTCAAACCCATCACATCCCAAAACAAACTCACCAACTCTGTCCCCAGGGCCCTGGACTGCTCCAGCTCCTTCATTGGCTACGCACATCAACCACAAACAGGACCAGCTATATAATTTGTGGGGCCCCTTTGTACATGGAGTGGAGAAAGTGTCACTACAGGTACATAGAAAGTTTCTCCCTTCTGTGATCTCTTCCTAGGCTTGTCACCATGGAGAATTTTTTTTTTTTTTTTTTGGTGGGTGTTTTTGTTTTCGTTTTGTTTAGATACCAGAGGGCAAACCCAGGGGCACTTATCCACTAAGCCACTTCCCCAGCCAATTATATTCTTTATTTTGAGACAGGGTCTCACCAAATTGCTTAGACCTGATCTCGAACTTGCAATCCTCCTGCCTCAGCCTCTGAGCCTCTGGGATTAAAAGTGTATGCCATTGAGTCTGGAGTGGTGGCTCAGTGGTTATAGTGCTTGCCCAGAATGCGTGAGTATGTGAGTTCAAACTCCAGCACCACGTACACAATGAAATCTTGAAGCAATAAAAGCCATGTGAAAAACTAAATAAAAAATTGATTCTTTCTCTCTCTCTCTCACTGTCCCTCTCTCTTTAACAAAAAAAATGTGCAACATCACACCTGGTCATAGTTTTTATTTGATATTTAATAGTGTTCTTTTTTTTAGGAGAGGATCAATTTTATTTAGTTTTACACATGGCTGTCGTTGCTGCAACACTCCATTCATTCTGTATGTGGTGCTGGGGTTCGAACCCACGTCCTCACGCATGACAGGCAAGCACCATAACTGCTGAGCCACCACTCAAGCCCCTATTTAATAGTGTTCTAAGTGAAAAAGAGAATTTTTTAAGTCATTAATATAAATTTTACTACCCATCTTCATATTGCACAATGCAAATTTTATTTTATTTTTATTTATTTATTTGTGCAATGCCAATTGAAAAGGCAAATATGAGGGCATTAAGCAGATGTGCAGAATAGCAGGAATTACACAATTCTTATTTTATGGCTTGTCCCTGTGGGGTACCATGAGCTGGCCAGAGGTAAACACAAGCCAGATTCAGGAAATAGGGAAGGAGGAAGACAGCGTTCCCCAAGCTTGAAGGCACTAGCAAGGGAGCACTCCCAGCTACAAGGGCCTGAGGGCTCCATCCTGTTGTCACAGAGAAGTGGGAGCTGAGACTCCAAACCCCATTACTTGTGTTCCGATGAAAGGAAATTTAAAGTCACACAGCAAAACCACGCTGGAGAACTTTCTTATAAATGAGGTGAAAGCAAAGTAAGGTTGCAGCAGACAGCACTCTCCAGAGAGAGGAGCGGGCCGTATCTGAGCAGAGAGCCTTGCAAAGACAGTGCTGCCCAAATTTCTTACTGTTTGATGTTTAACAGGACCAGGGTCCTCCTTCAGCAATCTCTGCCAATCAAGTGTTCAACTCCTCCTTCATGTAGGGTGGTGGAGTTTTTGACCTTAATTGGTGCTCTCTAGAACTGACATGGTGGCCGTTCTATGGGGAGGAGGAGGGCTTCATCTACAAGTCAACCCATGTTAAGATGGGCATGGGGGGGGGGGTGCTGGAGCGGTGGCTCATGGTTACAGTGCTTGCCTGGCAGACACGAGGACATGAGTTCAAACCCCAGAACCACATATACGACAAAGTGTCAGATCAATGAAAGCCACATAAAAAACTAAATAAAATTGATTCTTTCTCTCTCATTCTCTCTCTCTCTCTCTCTCTCTCCTCCCTTTTAAGAAAAAGAAAAAAAAGATGGGCATTGGGGTCACTGGACAGTCAGAAGTTACCTCAGTGTGCCTGTGCTACTAAAGGAATCTTCCTTCTCAGACAAATGGAGACCCTACAGCCATAATTCCTGGCTTAACACCAACCTCAATGGACCCTGTCAAGAGTTAGTCCCATTAATTCTTTTCTTTTGACATATTTTCCAATTAGCTCCTTTGCTTATTTATTTTCTGCAAATTAACTATCACCCTTTGCTTTCTCACCCACTCTGAAAGCTGGTCAAAGAAGACCCTAAATGATTTAAAGAACACTTGTGACCTTGCCATGCATTTCACTGCTCAAAGCTAACTACTGCCTAAAGCTGTGACAGTCCATCTGTGCCCTCGCTGGCTGCCAGCCAAAGCACCTCAACTCACTTGGGGGTGGGGGTAAGGAGACTCAAGCCAGGCGTTTCCTGTTCCCACAGACCACCACGCCCACCCACAGCAGGTGTGTGATCTGATGCCTAACCCTCCATATTATGGGATGCACATCGTAGTTGGACGGAGGATGGGGAGAGGCTCAGACACATCATGGCGAAGCCAGCCTGGGGAGGGGTCAGCCACCACCATGCCATGCCCCAACTCGCCACAATGTGTGAGCTGCCAACCTTCCCTGGGCCCACATCCAGGGCCCCTGTGGAGATGAAGAGCCATGCTGGTCCTGGGGTGAAGGAGGGAAGGGGAAGCCAATTGGAATGGAACGAGAGACAGGATCTGGTGGAGATGAATCTGCGCCAGGCAGGTAGTGCAAGTTGGGACCACGTGTGAGCTGAGGCTTCAAGCCGAAGGCATAGGCTCCACGGACTTCTCTAAGAAAACCCAGATCCAAAGATAAAACTAACAAGACAATCAAAACAGCAACCAGAAAGCATTAGACCGCAGTGGGGAGGAGGCCTCCTGAGTCCAGGCCCTGTGTACCTGCATGGGCCACGTACCAGTGAAGCTGGCCCTGACCACACTTCCTCTGGGGCCCTTCACCTACAGGAGGATGGCTCCTCTCCCATCCTCAGCTCATGCTTGCAGGCCATGGCTGTACTGCCAAGTGCATCTAGGTTAATTCCTCCTGCCCCAATCCCATCCAGCCGTGGGCTGCTACTCAGCTGCCTGCCTGACCCCCAAGGAGCCCCAAGAGAGCACCAGCACAGCTGAGAGGGGTCCGGACAGGTGACTGCAATCCTTCCCACTCAACCCAGCCACCCCTGGACTTGACGGTCCCCAGAAGAGATCCTTGGGCAATTCCTCACCCACTCTCATCATGGAGCAGACCCTGGTGCCCTCAGAACCAAAATTTTCTTGACCCCAGATGAACACCCAGCCCATGCACTGGCTTAAAGAACTTGAACCAAGGGACCCAGATCCAGAAGTTGGTTACTGATGGTCCCTGGTGCTGAGAAGAGCACAAAACTCAGGATCTAACCCGGAAGGTAAAGGCCTTGGGAACTGCTAAAAAAAAAGAACAAGGAACCAGCCCACACAGCGGGAAGAAGCCACAGAAAGAGGTGGCCATGAGGCCAGAGAGAGAGGACAGAGCAGAACCGGCTACAGAAGGCAGCCTGGTAGTCCTTCTGCTAGGTGGTAGCTAGCCATGAGCAGTGAAAGGCTTGACAAGGCCACAGGTTTAGTCTTGAAGTTTGCTGTAAGCTACTGCCAAGGCGGATGAGCTATGGAAAAACATTAGTACACAAGTATTGAGGGTAAACAAAGACAAGAGGGGAGGGAGAACGTCTCAAGAACACAGGATCTGTGGGACTATCCCTTCACAGGCCCCATAAAAGTTGAGATGAACTTAAAAGCTACTGGCACCAGGGGTCTCCTACTAGGTCAGAATATTAACCCCAATGCCCACATTAACACAGGATTGATGTGCAGATGAAGTCCCCCTAAATAGGATGGCCACCATGACATTTCTGGAGAGGACCAATGAAGGTCAAAAACTCCACTGCTGAAGGAGGAGGTGAAGACCTGATTGGCGAAGGCTGCTGAAGGAGGACCCCAATTTTCAAATCAACCATAAAACAGCAATAAATTTGGAGACAGCATTGTCTCCTTTGTCACTCTCTGCTGGGAGACAGCCCACTCTCTTGAGAGTGCTCTCTGCTTGACTCTTACTCTGCTTTTACTTTTCTTTCACCTCTTTTTCACTTACAATAAAATTCTCCTGCATGACTCTTGAGTCTGACTTTGAATCTTCTTTCGTCAGAACATAAGAACCGAGGTTTGGATTTTTAGCCCCATGCTTTCCGGTGACGTTACCTGTGGCTTGTGAGAAGGCAAGTTGGAATGACTCACCAGCTTCTTCCCCCCACCACATTTTTTTTTGCTGGTGCATTATAGTTTAACACAATGATGGGATTTGTTGCTCCATACCCGTATATGCACACAACACAACAATACAATTTAGCAACTATTCCTTCTTACCTCCCTGGCTCTCCCCGCAACCCTTTCCTATACTGATCTCCATTTGATTTTTTTTAACTTCTCCAGGTTTTATTGAATGCATGGGAATTATTTAACCCCTTAGAGGTGCAAAATATAAATCCTTTTTTATCCCCTTTTCCCTTCTATTCTTCCTTCCCTCTCCACTTCTCTTTTCTCTGCTCTACTAGACTTTGTTTAGCTCCTCTATTAATTTGTATTTGAATGGTTCTTTAAGTAATCTTATCCTTCCCTCCCCACTTCCTTTATTTAACTCTAGCTTCCACCTACAAGACAAAACATCCGACCTTTGAGTTTTCTGAGTTTGGCTAATTTCACTTAGCATGATATTCTCCATTTCCATCCATTTACTGGCAAATGCCAGAACTTCATTCTGATAGTGGAGTGGAACTGCATTGTACATACATACCACAATTTCTTAATCCATTCATTTAATAATAGGCGTCTGTGTTGATTCCATAATGTCGCCATTGTGAATTGTGCTGCTACAAACATTGATGTGGCTGTGTTGCTGTTCTTTGCTGATTTTAGATCTTTTGGGAAAATACCCAGGAGTGGGATAGATGGGTCATATGGTGGTTCCATCTCTAGTTTTTTGAGGCATCTCATACTGCTTTCCAGAGCGGCTGTACTAGTCCACAGTCCCACCAAAAATGTACAAGTGTTCCTTTCTCTTCACAACCTACTAGCATTTATTGTTATTCATATTCTTGATCTTTGCCATTCTGACTCAAGTAAGATGAAATCTTAATGTAGTTTTTGATTTGTATTTCCCTGATTAAGAGGCTGAACATGTTTTCATATATTTATTGGCCTTTTGTGTTTCTTCTACTGAGAAATTTCTCTTTAGTTCTTTGGCCCATTTATTGATTGGGTTTTTGGGGAAGTTTGGGGTTTTTTTTATTTTATTTTGTTTTGTCTTGTTTTTTGTTTTTAGTTTTGGGGGGTTTTCTTGTTTTGTTTTGTTTTTTGGTGTTAAGTTTTTTGAGTTCTTCGTATATTCTGGATATTATTCTCCTAACAGAAGGGTAGCTGGCCAAGATTTTTTCCCATTCGGTAGGCTCTTTTCACAGCCTTGTTTCCTTAGTTTAACATCCAACTTACTGGCTCTTGGTTTTATTTCTAGTGCTTTGGGGGTCTTATTAAGGAAGTTGGTGCCAGCTCCTATATAATGGAGGTTAACCCTATGTTTTCTTCTAGCAATTGTTTCTGGTGGGTCTAATTCCTAAGTCTTTGATACATTTCCATTTGAGTTTTGTCAGCACCAATTGTATTTTTTAAAAAATATTTTTATTAAGAGTATATAGAGATACAAATGAGAGGGAAACATTATCAAACCATCAATAACCAATGTGTATATACATAGTTATCCAGGGGTAATGCCAAAATATGGATGACCACCTTGGGTTTCACCTGTTGCAGTTTCCCCCAGAAGAACTCTTGCATAAAATGGGTATCTCATGGAGGAATAACCTCTGCTTCTGAGATGGTTCCCCTATATTCCCACTCTTCAGTATCCTAGGAGATCTTCAAATACCCTCCCCATCCCCTCCCCCTCCCTATGCCTCCAAGTATCCTAGGGAGCCATCCCCCTATTATGCTGACAATCATACAATTTGAAGTTATTATTAGTTTAGCCGTTTAACCTACTGCTTCCCGATGTATTCTAGCTTCCACAGATGAGAGAAACCATTCGGCCCTTGAGTCTCTGAGATTGGGATACTTCACTTAGCATAATTCTTTCCATCTCCATCCATTTGATATCAAAAGCCATAATATCATCTTCTGTAATGGCCGGGTAGTATTCCATTGTATATATGTACCATTGTTTTTGTATCCACTCGTCGAGTGAGGGGCATCTGGGTTGGTTCCATAGTCTAGCTATAGTAAATTGAGCCAGCACCAATTTTAAGAAAAAGAATACAGCTGGGTAAGGTGGCACATGCGAATAATCCCAACAATGTGGGAGACTGAGGCACGAGAGTCCTGGGTTCAAGACCAGACTCGGCAATTTAGCAAGACCTTTCTCAAAATAAAAAACTGAGAAGCCTGAGGATGTAGCTCAGTAGTAGAGCACCCCTAGTTTCAAACCTAGTGCCAGGGTAAAACACACACACTTAGGCACAAAACTGAATATTTAGTTGGAAATCCAAAATTAAATAGCAGTGGTACATGCTACTTGACACATTTCTGTAACATGGATTTTTTTCACATTCCCTGACTGTGCTTTTTGTCCCCCTCTTCATATGATGACTCTGTAGTCACAGTCTTTAGAGGAAAAGGCCATTTAATCTTCCCTCTAGCCTAGTACATTAAACATTGCCTTCTGTTCTGATAGGTTGGAAATTTTCCTCTTATATTCGCATTTGATATTGGTAATGCCATGTACCCTTTCAGAATTATTATCAAGTTTGGAAAAACTTTTAAAAAGCTAGGCACAGTGGCCCACACCTATAATCCCAGCAGCTTGGGAGGCTGAGGTAGAAGCATCACGAGTTCAAAGCCCACCTCAGCAACATAGCAAGACCCTGCGTAACGTAGCAAGACCCTGTCTTAAAGAGTTGGGGGTGTGGCTCAGTGGTTAAGTGCCACTGGGTTCAATCCCTGGTTTGAAAAAGAAAAGTTTAAAAAAGTTTTCTTTACAAGTCAACTGCAAGTTTTCAGGGTATTTCCCATTATGAGTGCGTGTGTGTGCTCTAAATAAAGCTAAATATTTAAGCATTCTTTGAATTAATGATATTCGTTACCCAGTTTGTCATTTTGTGCAGCTTATTATGAGCTTTGTATTCATTTATTTTTGGGGAGAGAGCTTCCTTTATGATCAGTGTTGGGGAAATGAGACCCAACCTTGCTTTCAACGCAAGAGTTTTGCTACATACTTAAGGTTCTTGTGCCAGAAGAAAGGACGGACAGGATCTCCAGTCAGAAGCCAGGACCCCTTGAACCTCAAATCCTAAGCATTAACTTTATTGATCCTCTTAACACATGAGTCTGATCTAATAGATTCCAATTGAAGTTCAATATTTTTATGTGTCCCTACTGTCTATTTCTTGCCCCCACTCCCTCCTCAGTGCTGGGGATTGAATCCAAGGCTCACACATGCATAGCCAGCACTCACCATTGAGCCACATCCGCACCCCCACTGTGTGTCTCAAAGTCCCAGCTTACAAAGTAGGTCCAACATTCCCCTTGAGTCATAAAACTTTCTCCTCCCTACAGCATTTGTGTTTCCTAGTTTCTGTTTTCTTCATTTACCCAGTGGTTGAATTTGTGATACCAATTTGATAAAAGACTCATCACACACACACACACACACACACACATACACACACACCCCTTAGACACCCCCTGGATGACTTGGTGTAGACTTTCTCCCTTTTCAAATACCATTTTGTACTCAGGACTCTTCAGACCTACTGTGTGCTTGCTGACCTCAACCATTGAGCTATTTTATTTATTTTTAAGAGAGAGAGAGAGTTAATTTTTATTTTTTCATCTGGTTTTTGTTCTTCTTCATCTGGTTTTGTTATGAATCTAGTGCTGGGGATCAACCCCGGGTCCTTGTGTATGCCAAGCAAATGCTCTACCACTGAGCCACAGCTCCAGCCCCCATTGCTCTATTTATGACACTCAACTCTGCCAGCAGGAACCCCTTTTAGATTGGCTTCGGTGCCCTTTGCATTCACTAATTTATTTAAGATTCCTTGATTTCTGGCCTTGTTATTCTCTGTTCACCTTGAACTTCCAGCTCAACATGTGGAATCTTCATTTCTCCCAAGGTACGTTCAGTGGGGGAAAATGTGAAAGCACAGAACATGAGAGCCACAGGGCATTGCAGGTGACACGGGTCCCAGGCCATTTCAATAGATGCAACAGGGACTGGAGCGATGGCTCAATGGTTTGGGCTCTTGCCTGGCAAGCACGAGGACCTAGGTTCAAACCCCACCACCACGTACACAACTAAGTGTTGGAGCAACTAAGGCCATGTGAAAAACTAAATAAAGTTGTTTCTCTCTTTCTCTGTCTCTCTCACTGTCCCTCTCTCTTTAAAAAAAAAAATAGATGCGACAAATGATGTGCTTTTTTTTAACGTACTTTTCTTGTTCTCCTAAAAGCGTGAGCTCATGTTGATTTTTCCAGTCTAATTCTAAAAAAAACTCAAATTCTTGATTCTACAATTGTAGTTCCTTTACTTGTATGCTAAAAAATCTAGATTCCTAACAAAGTAAACATAATTACTTGTCTTTATCATATGAAAAGAAAATGGTTCTAAAATAACATTATAGGGGATGGAGTGGTGCCTCAGCGGTTACGGTGCTTGCCCAGCAATCGTGAGTACACGGGTTCAAACCCCAGCACCCACGTACACTACTAAATGTCAAAGCAACGAAAGCCATGTGAAAAACTCAATAAAAATTGATTATTTTTGTCTCTTTCTCTCACTATCCTTCTCTATTTAAAAAATATAAAATAAAATAGCATTACATTACCTAAATATCCAATAAGTTTTCCAATTATCAAATAAGATTCAATTTTTCTAACTCTTATTTTTGTTTGTTTTCAGACTGCATTTCACTAAGGATTTTTTTTTAATCTTTTTGCTCTAGAATAATTCCTAATCTCTCACTCTTTGGCACTATGAATCATTATTGGGTAGAGAGATTTGATTCAACTGTTTTCTGTTGATTTCGGCATCAAAGCAGTTGACCAAGCCAAGAGCTTAGGAGGTGGAGACTCAGCCACTGGAGAGAGGCATCCTCCCTACTTCAGGACGGTAGAGAAACCTGGGACAGCACAGTGGCCAAAGTTCTGCAGGATGACTGCACTTCACCCGTCCTTCATCAGTGGCCAATGCACAGGGATATGATCAGGATTGGTTCACATGATTTCGGCCCTCTGATATCCGATCTGTCTGTCCTATATCACTTTCACAGGTTGGGGGATCTTTTTTTTTTTTTTAAGTCCTTTTATTCTTATTTTCCAAGTTTTCAAATTGACCTTGCTTCTTTTATGAGTTCAAAACTCTCTCTTTCTCCCTTTATAATATTCAACATTTGGGCTGGAGAAATGGCTCAGTGGTTACCACACTTGGCTAACATGCACAAGGACGCGGGTTCAAAGCCCAGCACCATATACACAATGAAGTGTGGGAGCAACAAAAACCAGAAGAGAAACTAAATAAAATTGATTCTCTATCTCTGTCCCTCTCTCTTTTTAAAAAAAAATTTTTTTTTTGCTTAATAAAACAGTACATCATACATCCTTACATCATGGTCCACACTGTAGAATCAAATGGTTCTCCCAATTACTAGTTTCTTGACCCAAGAACTAGTCAGTTTTTAATTCTCACACAGGGGGATCATATTCTTTATGATTAACCAAGAACTATGCCTGTAAGTGCAGTGTAATAAGATACTTTGTGAACTCTTTTTATTAAGGGGTTGAGTTATTCTACAATCATAAATGCATATATAGTAATAATATGACATGCGTTTCCTAATAATATGATATGCATTTCCTTGATTCTTCTATATTTTGCCCTACACATGATATGCTTAGATTATGAATTTTCCAGAATTAAATAATTGCATAAGTATTATTTTGATTCGCAGGGGGTAAAGAGTATGCTACATTGTTGATTGTCTCCCTTCCTCCCCATACCTATGGTTACCCTACATTATGTGTTGCTACGCCTTTGCTGCAGACCTCAAATTCTTTTTTTTTTATTGGTTGAATATGGACTTACAATTGAGGGGGAAACATTATCAAACAATCAAGAATAAATGTATATTTACATAGTTAGCCAAGGCTGATGCTATGTAATGGTTTCTCCCCTTGGGTTCCCCATGGTTCTGTTTCCCCCAAAGGAACCCCTGTGTTAAATGGACTTCTCCTGGAAGACCCCAAATTCTTGACTTGATGTTCTCTAGGAGTTGTATTTGTGACTTCAGAGTAAACCATAAAATTATCTTCTTTGAACTAAAGGTAAACTAATACATTAGCTGGTTTTAATTATTCAACTATAATGCCTTTATAACATTTTAAATGACATTTAGTTCAAAAAAATTCCATTTTTTGAGTAAATATTTTAGATGGGAAATGACTATTTAAATGAGTCATTCGCCAAAAAAAGGGAGGGCCCCTCTTCCTCATGTCCCTCGCCATCACCCCAAAAAAGTTCAGCTTTTGCTTCTCCGCAACATGTTTAGAACCATGCCTCAGGCCAAGCTTATTAATCCATCAGCCAGAGACTTCTCTTTGCCAACCCAAAGTTAAACTCCTTCAGAGTTTAAAACTCTTAGAAAAGTAAAGAAAAATATAAGAAAAGGCAAAGGAAGAGAGGGATAGAGGGAGGCAGGCAGGCAGGAGAGTAGGACAGGAAAAATAAAAGCAAAGAATTATTTGTTTCAAAACAGTGCAATTCTGGGCTGGAGCGGTGGCCCAACATCATGGCACTTGCCGGGCATGTGCCCTAAGGAGGTGGGTTCAAACCCCAGCACCGAGTATCACATACACAACGAAGTGTCCCAGGAGCAAGAAAAAGAAAACTGTAGTTTGGGATCCACTCTGATGTTTCAAATCCCAATTTCACAGGCTAGGTTACCACAGTGTCGCCCCACAGTGTTTGCTCCCAGGAGCCAAAGGAATGCCCCCAGAAAGTCAGCAATAGATGGAAATAGGATACACAGAAGAAGAAGAAAAAAGGAAAAGACATCAAAGGAAGTCCTTTTCCTTCTTTTTTGAAGAGTAGAGGGCTAACCACAGCGCTCACTGAAGCCCCCAGTGTGCCAGGGACAGACAGAACACAGACACAGAGCGAGGGGATGAGGCCACTAACGTCTAAATCCACTACTGACAGTGGAGGTTTATTGGAGTCCAAGCCGGGGGGAGTTTTCCAATGAGTCCTCATTCCTGGAAACTGGTGGGAGTTTTATCTAGAAGTCCAGGCATGTCATTGCACATGAGAAGAGCAGAGAGAATTTTCCAGGAATCACCACAAGCTGGCGCCAGATACCCGTGGACGTAATCAAGTCCTCCCTGCCAGGCGGCTCCAGAAGCTGGCGCTGGAAAACCACATAAAGTCACTCTGGCCAAAGGATAAAATAGGGCACGCAGAAAATAAGAAAGAAAGAAAAAACACCTTTTTTTAGAGAGATGGCGAGGAGTAGCAGAGAGTCTGAAGCCCCTCTACAAAGGAACCATGCTACAGAACCCCTTGTAGGAGAGGAGGTGGCCAAGGGTGGGTGTCTGGAGGGTGGGCTGGCCTGAGGAATTTACAGACCTTCGGTGGGAGGTTGGTGAAAGGGGCCAGGGATTGGTGGTGATGGAGAAAATACCTTCTGACTGGTGCATTTACATTTACTAGTAGTTTTCATTGCTACAATGATTGAGTCTATACGCCCAAAACAATTGAAATGGATTCCATTCCGTTCATCTTTGAGAATTCATGGTGTCAGCTCTTGTTGGATATCATTATGGGCTGACGACTTCAAATTTATTGTATCCATTGATCCCAGCCAACCCTCTCCTTCTGGTGCTTAGACTGTCAACCTTTTGGCTTATGAGCCTCTTTTATTCCGGTTGCAGAGAAGTTTGAATGACCAAATTAGTTAAAGCTTTATTTCATGACCCAAAAAAGGGTAAGTATCCTAAAATTACCTTGCACTTTTCAGACCCAGACCCATCATGAAATTAGCCATTGGCTTAGGAAACCCAAATTCTAGGAATAGGGTGCATTGTGGTGGTGACATTTTTTTTAATTTTATTCAGAAATTTATTTGTTGGGCAAACAAGCTTGTAATGAAATAATACATACATATATATATATATATATATATATAGAGAGAGAGAGAGAGAGAGAGAGATTCTGAAAATTAGATTTACCCCCAAGAATCCCCCCTCCCAATTACCCACCCTTATCCCTCCCCCTCTTCCCAATACATCGGTGGTGACATTTTTACTGGGCCATTTCAGTGGGGAATATAGAGCAAAAACAAAACAAAACAAAACCCTTTTAATTTACTGTTTTGTACAGGCATAGCTTCATCTTCACTGGCTTGACTTGGTTCTAACAGTTCTTACAGTACAGTTCTAACAGGACTGTTCTTTGTCAAACTGTGAGTTCCACAGCGGGCCCTCCTTTTCCCTAATCCACTGAAATAAACACTTGCTTACTTGCTCTGATAACTTAGGGGAACAACACTTTTTAAGATGTGCTATCCATACTAACAGCGCAAACCCTGAACAACAGTTCTGGATTAGACTGCATGTCCCTAAGGATTCTTGACCAAACCGCTTTGTTGTAGAATCACTTGTAATTTTCCACACCATGTGGCTGCACAGGAACCTACCTGACACTCTGGGTTCCATGGTTTGCATTCACTTTCATTTTGAGAAGGCCGCAAACTGTCCCCAGTCCCCAGCCCTTTTCTACCCTACCTTCCATTTTTCCACAATATTCGACAACTCCCAAGGCGCTAGATAATTCAGTGAACAGTACTTTTATTATTGTATTATTGGTACTCTCCCCTTGCACCATTGGAATAAAGCCTCATAGAGCAGGATTTGTCCGTTGGATCCTGGTCAGTGTTCCCTGACACCAGGACTGGGAGAGCTGGGCTTGACTCTGGGGCGTCAGGAGACAGCTCCTGGGTGGGCAGCAGCAAGAACTACAGGAGACATCTCCACTGAAACCACAGAAGCCACCCTGGGCTGCTTTCAGACATCTGCTGCCCTCCAGATTCCCCCCTCCCGCAATGCCTGTGGATCTCTCAATGACCGGCTGTCAGAGGAAAGTCAGCTTTAGTGCTGAGCCTGCTCCTAGGCCTGGAAGGCTGAAGCTTCCAGAAGTGCGAGGCCACAGCTGTGCCTTAAGACTAGGGTGACCTCACTCCTGGTTCATCCAAAATAATCCCAGCTGATAACAGTTGTCCTGTTATGATTGAATGCACTCCCATCCACTCATTAAAGTGTTCCAGCTTAAAGGACCAAGTGACAGGGATAAGTCAGTTGAAGGGGAGGAAAGGAGGCTCCAGGAGGAAGGGCATCATCAGCCACAGAGCAAGCAGCCCCTCCACCATCAGGAACCAGCTCTGTGTCTGGGGCACAGTGGGGGCTCAATTTTCACCCATGTTGAAGACAGCGAGGAGATGACGGAAGAATTAAGAGAAACTTCTACATACCTATCCAGGCCAGCAAAAACAGACAGAATGTGGTGGGAGAATCAACCAGAAGGGAGGCCGGGGGCCATTTCTTGGTTCTGGGCTTGGTCAGGTGACAGGGGAACAATGCCCACAGAGGGAAGGGGCAAGGAAGAAGGAGAAGCAAGGATAACCCATGTAGTAGTTTGGTCTTTATTTTTTATAAAATGAACATGTTTCCAGTTCAGGCAAAATATACAAATCACACACACTCTTCATAAAACAGTCGAACCGACACAGGAGTGCAGAAAGACAAAGATCACAGGCAATCTCACACCCTCTGTCTCCTGGAGACCCTGCAGCTGGAGAGAGGGTGAGGGGGAAACACCTGGTTGAAGCTGTTAGAGTCCCCAGCACCGGCTGGCTGGAAGGGCCAGGAAGTGGGCGAGTGGGGAGGAACCACCTAAGAGGCTCCAACCTGCGAGGGGGTGGACTAAAAGGCACGAGTCTGGCTCATCTCTCCTGCACCCCTCCAGAAACTTCCTCCTTCCCCTCCTCTTCTAGCCTTGACTCTTTTCTTCACTGGCTGGGAGGAGGAGTAGGGGCTTCCAGAGTTGGGTCTGGGATGAGCAGACTGGAAGGGGCCGAGGGTTCCCCAGTGCACTGCCCTAAGGAAAAGGATGTCACCACGGCAATCCTACGGAAAGGGGCCTCCAGAAAAATCAGGAGCATCCTGGGCAGATAAGCCCGCTGCCACTTACCTAGTGCAGCCAGAGGCTTCCGCCAATGCCGGCCTGCAGCTGTGGGCGCTGGAGGACCTGCGTGCGTTCCTGCTTCTCTGGACCCAAGGCTGATGATGTAACTAAAACCCTGGAGGCCACTTATTTTCAGGAACCAAAAAGAGGATCCCTGTTAGCTTTTACCTGTGCACTTTGGCAACTCCTCAGAAGGGGGCACTACAAACATCACACTGGATGGCACCCCCTGTCCTCTCATCACACCGCGCACGCATGCTACCTGCTGTCAGAATGTGACGCCATCCGCACTTGGGGGCTGCGTGGGTCCACTGCAGCAGTGCACGTCCCGTGTTGGGGGCCGTGGCCTTCCTCCAGGTCACCCACGGCAGAGCTTGCTGAGCCCTCCGCAGAGGTGAAATTGACACTGTTGTTCCCATCCTTCTTTTCCCCTGCATGGTTACCTCTGGGAAAGAGGAAGTCCAAGCCAACTAGGGTGTGGCTTTTGGTCATTCTTACCACAGAAATTTCTATCCTGCTCTCCAGAAGCGCTGGACCCATCACCCGGACAATGTCACCAGCTTCCCCGTAGACCTGCAAGTGCTGAATGTATTCACATACAAAGAGAGAGAGAGAGCATGTAACGGGTGTGTAGTTAACCCCATTGCAGATGAGCAATCTGAATACCAGAAGGATGAAGTCACTTTCCCCAGGGTCCCTCTGCTAGCAAATGTCAGCTTTGGGTCTAGAAGTCACATCTCCCAACCCCTCGCCAGTGCTGTTGGCCACAAGCTCAGCCTCTGACAGTTGCTTCTTCTTCTTCTTCCTCTTCTTCTTCTACTTCTTCCTCCTCCTCCTCCTCTTCTTCTTCTTCTTCTTTTAAGAGAGAGAGAGAAAATCAATTCTGCTTAGTTTTTCATGTGGCTTTCATTGCTCCAACTATGTACGTGGCACTGGGGTTCGAACTCGCTTCCTCGCACATGCAAGGCAAGCACTGTAACCGCTGAGCCACTGCTCCAGCTCCAACAGTTGCTTCTGTGTGTGGACACAGCAGGCTCTTCCTCTTGCTTGTTCTTTGTCCATGGAGGAAACAGGAACACAGCCTTTCCTCTCAGGAGTCCTGTGTCCCGCAGACCAGGCTGTCAGCTTCTGACCTCCCAGGCCTTTCCTCAAGTCCACTAGACCCAGGCCCGGAAGCGCTCCTCCGAAGACAGCATAGCTGTGGCGCAGGCATCCACCTCCTCCCTTCTGCAGCTGATTAGCTTCTGGGGTGAATTGGTTATTTTCTGAAAAATAATTTTCATCGATACTCATTAGATGCCACTTGTAGTAAAGAATGTCACAAAAATCAAAATTATTTGATTAAATTTTAAGCTGTAAAAAAAACCCAAAGGCAATTCCAACCCCCAGATCAGTGACTCCCAGCATTTGCTGAGGTCATTTCCCAGTTCACTGCCAAGCAATTCCCTCTTGGTCCTGATGGGTCAATCCTCCAAAATCTCAGAATTGTGGCAAAATAATAATAATAAACCAACCATTTTCCAGCAGGGAGCTCTGAGAAGAATGTCCTGGGCTAACATGCTGCATGAACAGCACCTTTCACGGTGCCCTAGGGCAGGGCTCATAAACGGAGTCTCTTCCTTATTCTATTTCATACCCCTGCCATTTCTCCTGAGAGCCCTGTGCATAATCACAGATAGCTGTCAACATCAGATACCAGCTTTTCAAAGGGATCCACTAGCTGGCCTGCTCACCTCCACCGAATTCTCTAGATTCTTCCATAGTTATCTCCCATGGCCCCTCTGGTCATCACTCCTAAGTACATGGACACATATGAGTAGGCACATGGTTTCCTTCTCTTCAGTGCCCTTAGAGCATCATGAAGCCTGTCACCCCTGATCCTGTTTGTAAAGAGGCAGTTGCATGGGCTCATTCTTGATGTCAGTAGCCTAATACCAACAATAAAAGACAACACACAAGAAGGGTTCCCTGGGTAGGAATGTAAGAATGTTAGCATGGAGCCACCATCAATTCACTGCTGCTGGTCTGATCAGGACCCTGGCTGCCTTTATTTTATTTTATATATTTTATTTTATTTTATTTTATTTTATTTTATTTTATTTTATTTTATTTTTGTACTAGGGATTAAACCCAGAGGCATTTAACCACTGAGCCTATTCCACAGGCCGTTTTTATTTTTTAGTTGGAGACAGGGTCTCACTAAGTTGGCTAGGGCCTCACTAAATTGCTGAGGTTGGCCTCATATTTGCAATACTCCTGCTTCAGTCTCGCTAAGTTGCTTGGTGTTTATAAGCATGCGCGACTGCACCTGGCCACTGAGTACTTTTAGAATCCTAGAGCAGTGCTATCCAATGAAAGCAAAGGGAACCACATATACATTTTTTTAAATCTAGTAGCACATTCTAAAAAGTAAAAAGAAATATAATTAACGTTAATGAAATACTCTAACAAATGTACCAAAATAGTATCATTTTAACATGCGACAAAAAATTACTGAAACATTACAAATTTTTTGTACTGTCTTCAAAATTCATCACATGAATTTTGGACAAAATTCATCACATATCACATGAATGGACAGCACAATTCTAGAACATTTATTAAACAAACAGTATAATTATGCAACATTGTTGCACAATTAGAACTAATTTTCAAGCAAGGCTCCAATGTTTTTTTTTTTTAAATAGGAGTTTGTTTTCAACATCTAAAAATCATGAGATTTCTTATTTTAAAAAAAAATATGGATTTCTAGATTTCTTACTTAAAACTTAGATATCTCCAGCTGGGGTGTAGCTCAGTGGTAAAGCACATGTTTAGCATGAGCAAGCCCTGGAGTTGGTCCCTGGCACTGAAAAAAATAAACTCAAAAAATCCTGGAGATCTGGCAGCAGTGGCTTAGATCTGTTAGTAGCAACCTTCTGGAGCTAAGAAACAGCTGCCAGCTGCCGTCTTTAGATGGAACAGTGTGCCCTGGGCTCACCACCTCTCCCTAATTCAGTTACTCTCATTGCAAGGCAGGGGTTTTTTTTGTGTTTTTTTTTTTTTTTCTTAGCCAGGGATTGAACCCAGGGGCACTGAACCACTGAGCCACATCCCCAACCCTTTTTATTTTTTTTGTTTTGAGACAGGGTCTCACTAAGTTGCTTAGGTGCTTGCTAAATTGTTGGGGCTGGTCTTGGACTTGCAATCCTACTGCCTCAGCCTCCCAAACTACTGGGATTATAGGCATGAGCCACCATGCCAGGCCACAAATGCTACTTTCTGTGAAGCACAAAGGTCACATTTGGGATGGTCCATTGAAGAATTACTAACTTGGGGCCATCTCTATGCTTGCTTACCTTATAGCAAATAGAATATGACAGCAAGAAGAGCAAGAATGAAGTCAGTCACAGAAAGGGAAGGAAGACCCTTTAGCACCAAAGCCCCCATCCCACGAAGCAATGAAAGACACATGGAGGGGTTATATTTTCAAATAGAGAATATACACTGAGTCAAATTAATATGATTTTCTTAAAAGTATACATGCAGGAAACCCATACACACACACACACACATACACACACACACACACACACACACAACACATGCACATTGAAGTTCAGCACAGCTTGAGTGTGGCTATGTGCAGATGAAATTCAGTAATTTTGGTAAGAATAAAGATATTTCATGTTTAAAAAAAATTAATATGATTTTCCTTTGCTTTGCTTTGACTTAATGGAAAGAAATTAATGGAAAGAAATTCTTCATGGTGCATTTCGGAATGCAACCATCCCAGTTGTAAAATTGTAGATGTGACATGTAACATTTCATCCATACATTTAAATTAAATGCAAACCTGGATGGACTTTTTGGAGATTTTCAGGGATTTCTGATTGGCAATTTTGGGGTGGGGGTGTACCAGAGATTAAACTCAAGAGCACTTAAACACTGAGCCATATCCCCAGCCATTGTTATTTTTTATATTGAGACAGGGTCTTTCTAAGTTGCTTAGAGCCTTACTACATTGCTGAGGCTGGCTCTGAGCTTGTGATCCTCCTGCCTCAGTCTCCTGAGGGGCTGGAATTACAGGTGTGCACCACCATGCTTGATTGGTAATTTTCTATGGTTTAATTGGAAA
This sequence comes from Aplodontia rufa, assembly GCA_004027875.1. Lineage (NCBI taxonomy): Eukaryota > Metazoa > Chordata > Mammalia > Rodentia > Aplodontiidae > Aplodontia > Aplodontia rufa. Next base: position 27,395 of record PVKS010014907.1, on the reverse strand, counting down.
GATAAGTGGATTTTGCAAGGCTGGCTGGAAATCATTTTTTTTACAGTTTGGAAGATTATGTATAAATAATGCAAATGTTGGAGAGAGGCTAGGCTGTTCCAAAGTCAAGACTGAGAGAAGAGAGATGACGGCAGCGACAGCTCCAGACAGGGTTTGGGATTTAAGGACACTAATGATCCACCTCTCACATAGCACTGTGGGAAAATGCATTGACTCAGAGAGTTTGTCCACTTTAAGAACCCAGGGATGAAGACAGAAGAAAAGTTTAACTATCCAGGGGGGCATCTGGGGAGGGAGCCGGACAGAACTTGTCGGGGCTACTGAGATCTGGCTCCTGCTTTCTCCCACCATGGCACAGGCACATGGAACCTACACCCCCAAGACAGACTCATTGGTGGTCACTGTGAAGGTCCAAATTGCCCCCTCCACTCCATCCCACCCCCACCAAAGGCAAAGCATAGTCCAGACTTCCCTCATTCACACACGTGTTCTTTCTGCTGAGAACCATGATGCTCTTGGTGTACGAGCTGAATGTATTGGGTTGGAGTATGTTATCGGATGTAGCTGCTGTTAGAATTGTGGGAAGGGACCAAGAATGTTCAGCAGGTCCGTGGAGAAGATTAAAACTGTACATGACTCCTGCAAGGGCCAGTGCCCTGGGCTAGGCAAACACCTGCTCTCAGGTTCATGCCAGGTCCTGGTGGAAAGCAGAGGTGGCCTCAGGGAGGCGACTATGCCCTGGAGAAAGGTCTCTCCTAGCCCCTCTCATTAGAAATTGCTGTGGTTTGACTATGTCCTCCCGAAATCATGTGTTGGAAACTGAGTTCCCAATGCAACAGCATTGAGGTTGGGCCTCTGAGAGGTGATTAGGACAAGAGGGCTCTGCCCTCATGAATGGATTGATGCACCTTGAGAATGTGGAGAGAGGACCTACAGAATGGAAGAAAACCTTTGCCCGCTGCTCTTCTGACAGAGCACTGATACTAGAATATATAAAGAACTCAAGACACTCATCATAAAAATCTCAATTAATAAATGGGAAAATGAATTAAATAGACTTCTCAAAAGAAGAAATGCAAAGGGCCAGTAAACATATGAAAAAAAATGTTCAACATCATTAGCAGTTAGGGAAACACAAATCAAAACTACACTGAGATTTTATCTCACTCCAGGCAGCATGCCAGCCATCACGAATACAAACAATAATAAATACTGGAGAGGATGTGGAGAAAAAGAACACTTTTACACTGTTGGTGGGATTGTAAATTAGGACAGCCACTATGGAAATCAGTATGGAGTTTCCTCAAAAGACTAGAAATGGAACCACCCTATGACCCACTGTCCCACTCCTCAGTATTTATCCTGAGGAATACAGTCAGCGCAATGTGTTTAGCAGCACAATTCACAACCGCCAAACCATGGAACCGGCCTAGGTGTCCATCGATAGAAGAGTGGACAAAGGAAATGTATTCAGCCATAAAGAAAAACAAAATTATGGCATTTGCAGAAAAAAATGGATAAACCTTGAGAATATTAGGTTAAGTGAAATAAGACAAACTCAGAAAGGTTCAGGGTCATATGTTCTTTCTCATTAAGTAGAATCAAGGGAGGAAAAAAGAAAAGAAGGGGTTGCAGTTGTGTGTATGTGGGGGGAATCTCATGGAAATCAGAGGGAGAACAGTAGCAGAGAGGGAAGGGACCAGGAGGGAGGAAGGGAAGAGGAAATGCTACGGAGGAATATTGGCCATGATATTGTTTTGTTGTGTACATGTACGAATATGTAAGAACAAAACCCCATCACTGTACAACTAGAACACACAGGGGCAGGGGGCTTGAGGCTGCACGCTGTCTCCCAGGTGGAGCCTTCTGCCATGTTGTGACACAGCAAGAATGCCCCCACCAGAGGTGGCCCTTCGATCTCATACTTCCCAGCCTCCAGAACCAGCAGCCAAATGAACTTCTATTGTTTATAAATTCCCCAAGCTGTGGTGTATTCTGTTACAGCAATACAGACTAAGATTAACCTGGAGTCCTTCAAGTGTTCTTCTTCCTGCTCTGCAAATCCCTAAAACCCACAAAAAGTGGGCTATGATCACCTAAGGCCCAAGCTACATGTGGTCAGTGTCATGCCAAAGGACAATAAGAGAAGCCTATTACCAAGGTGTCCGGGAGGACCACCGCGGGGCAGCAGGAGTACCGGAGCAGCTGGCCCACCTTCCAGAGGGACAGCGGCACCACCACGAGGATCAGCATGAAGCCAATGAAGGCAAACAGGGCCAGCACCAGCGGGAGAGCCTCTCCTGGAAGCAGAAGGACAAGAACAGGCTTAGGAGCCACAGTGAAGGGGAGCCTCCAAGCCTGGCCTCCCCTGGCCCCTGGAGTTGGCCCCGCACATCAGCCGAGGCGGCAAAAGCCAGCGTCCTGAGATGTGAGGTGTGCCCTGGTGATTACCGCCATTTTTCTAGAATCTAGATTAAGGTATGGTTTCCAGAAAGCCCAGGGAAGATTAAGATCTCTTTCTTGGGAAAGGGAAGGGAGGAGCATTGTAATGAAGGCAAGAGCCGTGTTAGCACGTACCTGGCACAGCTGCCAGAGGAAGGCAGGGTGCCAGGCCCCAGAACAGGCTGGGCGGTAACTGAAAACAAAGTGTTTCACAATTTGCTCTCGACACTGATTCATCCTATGGAGGAGAATATTAAGTCCAGAGAACAGTCACATAATGACTATGCTGTATCAAGTCCCTGTTATGTGGCTTTTCCCTCCAGCTCTATGCTGGGGGCTGGACGTGTAGCCCCCTGTTCTTCACAACAGGCTCGAGTATCTCTGCTTTTATAAGATGATTCTATGCTCAGAATGGTTAGGTGACTTATCCTGGGTCACACAGGGCCAGCTCCAAAGCCCATAATCATTTTACTAAATAAATACAGCAGAAAGGGCCAGGTCTGAGCATCTGGAGATACAGAAGAAGGGGGATAGGGTGTTTTCTCATCTCTGTGTCCTGTGTAATCTTGAGCAACTCGTTTAGCACCTCTGCACAGGCCACACTCACTCATGATGTGAAGGGTAACTCAGCCAGGGAGGCTGTGATTACACGTGGGGCTGGGGCCACATACATTGTTTCAGTGGTTGGGAAAATATTTTGGCAGTGCACATCAAGAGTTATATAAATGTTCATACCCTTTCAATCCGCTCCTATGATTTTAATTCCAAAAAGTAATTCCAAGGAAGGAAACAATTACATGCATCAGTCTGTTAATGGGAACATATGGAATAGAGCAATGGACTCACAGCCGAGCCCCTTCTCTGCTCAGAGTGGCACCAGGCCTGTCCCACCCCTCCAGGCATCCCTGGTGCATTTTCCTCTGGGCACGTGCCACCCAGGGAAGACATCCCACCGCTTGCTTGTTAGAAGTCTGTCTCCACTAGAAAGGAGGTTCCATGAGGGCAGGGATTTCCCTGCTGCATCCGAGTACATGGGGCAGGATTAGGCACACAGTCAGTCAGTGCTCAGTGAATATTCATTTAAAAAAAGGAAACATCATCTTCAAAAGCAAATGGAGGAGCCGGAGAGGTGGCTCAGCAGTAGAGCACTTGCCTGGCATGCTCAAGGGTCCGGGTTTCATCCCCAGCACCACATATACAATTAAGTGGAGGAAAAACAAAAGACAGATGAGAAAGTAAAATTAACTCTTTCTCTTAAAAAAAAAAAAAACAAATCAAATGGAAGCTGGGCGCAGTGGCGCATGCCTGTTATCACAATTACTGAGGCAGCAATATCACAAGTTCAAAGTCAACCTCAGCAACTTAGTGAGGCCCTAAGCAATTTAGGGAGATCTTGTCTCAAAATAAAATTTAAAAAGCACCAGGGAGGGCTGGAGCGGTGGCTCAGTGGTTACAGAGCTTGACTGGCATGCCCAAAAATGCAAGTTCAAACCCCAGCACCAGGTACACAGCACAGTGTTGGAGCAATGAAAGCCACATGAAAACCTAAAATCAATTCTCTCTCTCTCTCCCACTGTCCCTCTCTCTTAAAAGAAAAAAAAACTTAAAAAAAGAAAAAAGCACCAGGGATGTGACACAGTGGTTAAGTGTCCCTGGGTTCAATTCCTAGTACCAAAAAGAAAAAAAAAAGTCAATGGAAATGATTAAATACCAGATAATAGGTGATTCATTAGCACGGTAGGCTAGTAATTCAGCTATTAAAATGAGAATCAGGGCAGATACACACTTGTTTACTACAACTTCATTTTTAGTGGCAAAAGGAAAGAAAACACAAGGAGGTGTTCTATATGTTGGCTTCCTATGTTTTTTTTTTAACTGAAGCAGACATAAAATGAAGTTCATGATACAGTGGTAAGTGAAGACCAGGCAGGTGCAGAACCGGTAGGCAGAGTCTAGTCCCCTTTGCGTGAGAACCGGAACCACACAGAGAGTGGTGGGCAATGGAAACGCCAGACTCGCCTGGGGAAAGCTCCTGAGAGCTGCGGAGAGGAGGGCAGAACACTTAACTCGCACCTTAAATTTCTATGTTGTTTGGATTTTTTTTTTTTTTAAAGAGAGAGGGACAGTGCGTGAGGGAGAGAAAGACAGAAACAATTTTATTTAGTTTTTCATGTGACCTTCGTTGCTCTGACACCTTGTTGTGTACGTGGTGCTGGAGTTTGAACTCGAGTACTCATGCATGCAGGGCAAGCGCCACAATCACCTAGCCTCGGCCCCAGCCCTTGTTTGGATTTTTTTTTTTTAAAGAGAGAGGGACAATGAGAGAGACAGAGAAAGAGAGAAACAACTTTATTTAGTTTTTCACATGGCCTTAGTTGCTCCAACACTTATTTGGGTACATGGTGCTGGGGTTTGAACCCGGGTCCTCGTGCTTGCTAGGCAAGCACCGAAACCACGGAGCCACCGCTCCAGCCCTGTTTGGATCTTTAAACAAGTTTGACATATGATTTTTTAAAAAATATATAAAATGATAAACAGAAAATCTGCATGGAAAATATTGTGGATATGCTATTCATGGGTTAAAAAAAAAAGAGGAAAACAGCTTTAACATGTATATACTATAGGACTCCAGCATGTGCTTACATGGGCAATGACTGCAGGGTTACACTTCTTTGGAGGGCAATTTGGAAAAAGGAATAAAAAAATTAAATGTCTATGTCTTCAACCAAATCCACTCTACCTCCAGAAACTTATCCTTCAAATATTTATATATTCCAGAAAACTTTTTTTTTTTTTTTTGGCAAAACTGAGCATTAAACTGGGCCCAGCACTCTACCACTGAGTTACATCCCCAGCCCTGGAAAAATGCCCTATGTGTAAGAAAATTACTTAATGCATTGACTGTAACAGCAAAATATTTCAGGGGGAGAAAACTAAGTGCTCATCAGTAGGGGACTAGTTAAATCAGTTCTTTCATATACATATAATGAAATAGTACATAGCAGTAAAGAAGGAGAAGGGAACTACTTTATTAATATGGAAAAATGTAAGATATATAAAAATGAAAAAGATAAGATCCAGAACAATGCATAGAGCAAGCCACCTTTTGTGCAAAAAAAAAAAGCCACCTATATAAATAAATTCCCATTTACTTATATATGTATTAAAAAGCCTTCAGGGGATGGAGCAGTGGCTCAGCAGTTATAGTGCTTGCCTGGCATGCTCAAGAATGCAGGTTTAAACCCCAGCACCATGTACACAAAGAAGTGTCAGAGCAACAAAAGACACATGAAAAACTAAATAAAATTGATTCTCTATTTCTCTCTGTGTCACTCTCCCTCTCTCTTAAAAAAAAAAAAAAGTCTTCAGAAGTCCATGAGAGAAGTTTGTGTCTATGGGAGAGGGTATAGGAATTATATGGATGGAGAAGAGCTATGGAAAAGAAAGTTTCCATGGGTATCTCATATTTTTCACACCATCTGAGTGTACTATATATTCAAAAGACTAAAAGATTATGCACACAAATGTAGTGCTGCTTGAATGACCTGATCATAGGATTTTGTTTGTTTTTTCTCAAAGGGTTTTTAAGCAATGTAAGTTTTTAGACCTTAAAAAAAAAATTCACGGGAAAATAAAAAGCAAGAGCATTCTGTAGACTCTCCATAAGGCCTGTTCCGGATCAAAGAAACTGTGTACAGCGTAGGATCTCCTTACCAGGCTTGCTGAGGACCCTGGCCTCCCACCCTGAAGCCCCCTCTGATCACAGCCATCAGCCTTGCCACGTCTGGCCCTGGCAGGGGGAGGCTTTCAGACACAGAGTGCTCTAGATGGCTGTCAAGAAACCCCACCCAGCCACAGGGTGGACTCCTGTCTCTATGAAGAGCACAGACCTGTACTCTTTCACTACAGAGACCCACCCAGCTCAGGGAAATCAAGGCACCTGAGCACGCACCAAGAGGGCTGTCACCCATGCAGGGTCCAAGGGACAGGCAGGCGTACTTTACCTTGCACCTCCACACACTCTGCCTGGCTGAAGGCGCTGCGCCTCTCGATGGCCTTCACCAGCGACTGGGCCTTCACACAGTATGTGGCCCCAGGGTGCATGGTCTCCAGGTGCACAGGAACGCCCCTGCTCCTCACCACTTTGGTCTGTTCCTTTGGGAGACCAGAAAATACAGTTACCCCCTGACGGCACCAAAACTGGAGAGGGTGAGGAAAGTGAGGGAGAGAAAGCTGCAGAGAGCTCCTTTCCAGAAGGTTCCCTGTCACTCATGCATGGGTACATTCATTTACTCATTCATTCGCTCCCAATTATTAAGCACCTAAGTGTCAGGCACTGTTCCAGGAACAGGAACGTAGCACCGAACAAAGGAGGCGAAACCTCTGCTCTCATGGAGATCTCGTGGGGGAGACAACACACAAACACATGGAGGTGGTGAGACGGCTGTGCAGAGAAAAGCGAGGCAAGGAGGTGGAGAGTGAAGGGCGGCACTAGTTTAGACAGGGCGGTTAGGGAAAGCCTTTCGGAAAGAATGACATCTGGGCAAAGACCTGAAGGCTGGAAATTGACCCAGTGGGGATTTGGCAAGGCCACTGTGGCCAGAGATGTCAGTGCATAGGGTGGGCCATGCCTCCTCCCTCGCCCAACCATACCTCTGTCTGTGCACCCAACTGTCCACCCTTCCACATCCACCCACTTCCCCAGGGCCTGGGTTCTGCATGGGAACCTGCAGAGGCTTGTGTGGGCCCATCCCACATGACTCAGGTCCCATGCTCCTCTCTCAGCACTCGCCCTGCCAGTTACAAGGGTGGGAACAGCTCCCAAAACATCTGAGGGAGCCACATGCTGCCTCCTGCCAGGCCCCGACCTGTCCCCAACACCACTCCACCTGCCTGGTTGGCAATGCCATGTCCTACCAGTGTGCCCTGACCTAGCAGGGCTGAGTGCTGGAACCTGGTGCTATTGCCTGCGCAAGCTGCCCACCTTCCAGGGGACACCACCCAACCTACAACTTCTCTTGAGTGTGTGGAGGGCACATGCACTGCCCTCGGACACTGCCAAGTGATCTGGGGAACCCCTGGCCTGAGAAGGGTCCAATAAGAGGCCATCTAGCTACCTGCAACCCCTAAGCTTGGACCAATAAGACCAGCATAAACAGAGGTGTTCCCATCCCAAGACTTAGGTCTTGGGTAGTTGAATACAGCTCTGGAAGTGGGGACAATGGGGAGAAGACACAGTGAGGGGAATCAGGCTGAGAGGCCCTGCATGGCTGGGAAGGCACAGTCGTTGGCATATGCAGGAAGGAGTGATGAGGGGCAAGGCCTGGGAGTAAGCTGGGGAGGGGGCCACAGGAAGAAGACCACCCAGAAGGAAGCAAGGCCTCAGCAGGCAGGGGGCCCAGGGTGAGGAATGCTCCAAGCCAGCTGTGCCTGGAGATTCTGTGAGATCCCCTAGTGTCACCATGTTAATCCTTAGGAGAGCGCCCATCTTTCCTGGTGCTGACTGGAATGGGTCACTAGGCCGTGCCACCATCTCAGCGTCCCCTACTTCCCGTTGGAGCTGCACCCCTCCTGCTGCTGCTGGTTCTACCATTCCCTCTTGAGGACTGGCCTTGCCCGCACCCCGACTGTGCAGCCTTCCCACGGGGAGGGCGGCCTCCCTTCCCGCTTCTGCATGGCCTACCTGCTCATAATGAGATGGGCTTATTCAGAAGCCAGCTCCTAGCCAGCTGCCCCTCTTCCACTCCCTGAAAAGATATACACCCTCAAGAGGCTTGTACCAGCCTTGTAATTGCTTGCAGTCATCAGTTTGATCTGGAACACCCTGGGCTGCTGTCCCTAAGTGACTGAAGAGACCAGATGATGAGGGAGAAAAAAATATCTATTCAAAAGGTGTTATGGGTCAAACCATGTTAGAATTTAGGGCACAGAGGAAGCCCCCAAACTTCAGCAGACCTTGCTTGCAAAGGTTCCCAGCCAACGCCAGAGTGGACCAACGCTTTTTTTTTTTTTTTTTTTTTTTTTTTTGGCAGAAGCCCATAGGAGGGTGAACATCTAATCACCTCTCCCTTCACAGGCTGCACCCAGAGCTGCTCATCCTCAGGCTGCCCAGACAGTGGGCACTGCAGGACCTGGCTTTCCTCATGGCCCCTCAGAAAGCTGTGTCTCCTTCCTCAAAGCCTGACTCACCTTGGCACCAGGCTCCCTCCTCCAGTAGGCCACGAGGAACTCAAACTGGGGCCCCAGGTCCTCCAGCTCAATCACCAGGTGGAAGCCATCCTTGGAGACCACCATCCTGGGTGGGGTGAGGAGGGCTGTTGGCAAGACAAGGAAGAATCAAAGCTTGCCCCAGACAGGACCACTTTTCCCAGTCATCTCCCAATGATCATGTCATCAGAGGAAAGAGAGGGGCCCACCACAGCTTCATAGCACGTGGAAGCATGTACACAAAGACTCTCTTACTCAGTAGGTGCTCAGAAAATGCTTTCTGAGTGATGAATGAACGAAACACAAATGCAAAGATTTACTACAATTCCTTTTTTTTTTTTTATCTCTTAACTTCCATAAAGTCTTCTATTCTCCAGGAACACATACTCAAGAAACGAGAAATAGGGGTTAAATAAGTAGACATTCTCTCTTTCCCTTTTAAGACTGTGCTCCAGAGGCTGGAGCAGTGGCTCAGCAGTTACGGCGCTTGCCTGGCATGCACGAGGACACGAGTTTGAACCCCAACACCGCTTACACCATGAAGTGTCAGAGCAACAAAAGCCACAGGAAAAACTAAATAAAACTGATTCTCTTTCCCTCACTGTCCCTCTCTCTTTGAAAAAAAAAAAAAAAGATTGTATGCTCCAAGGTCCTCTCCCTACTGATTCTCTTTCTCTCACTGTCCATCTCTCTTTGAAAAAAAAAAAAATTGTATGCTCCAAGGTCCTCTCCCTATTTTTTTTTAAATAGAGAGGGACAGTGAGAGAGAGAGAGAGAGAGAGAGAATCAATTTTATTTAGTTTTTCACATGGTTTTCATTGCTCTGACACTTAGTTGTGTACATGGTGCTGGGGTTTGAACTCACGTACTCAGCATGAGGGGCAAGCACTGTAACCGCTGAGCCGCTGCGAGCACAGCCGGGCCTCATCTTCACCCCTTAGGAAGGAACACAGGTAGCAGGGCCTGAACATCCCTATAGTTCACATAGACAGTGGCAGGTACAGACACCTGAAGACTCTCAGCAAACCATTGGCCCGTGGATGGGTTAGCTATTCCACTCCAGTCCTCATCTCACATCCTGACTGAGGGATGTGGGTAAGTCAAAGTCTTTTTACAGATACCAACAATCAACTCTAGAAATCACAGCTTGAATACAAAAACTGTCTTTCACATGACTGGGATCCCAAACAGAGAGGTCAGCACCCCCCAGGCCAAGAACAGAAGGGCCCACGGAGGCAGCCTCTACTCCCTGGCTGCTGCTAATGGCTCCATACTTGCCTAGCAGATCCAGGGCATTGCTGGACAAAATCTCCCTGTCCCATTGTTGGTCCTGGCTTGGGAAGAGAGGTGGGGCACATATTGGGGTCAGTGAACACTCAGAAGAAGGCAGTTCCTGGAGGGAGCTTTCCAAGAGCAAAGTGTGTCCCCCACCTATCCCACTGGGGGAGAAGGTGAGCCTTGGCAGTGGAGAGCTGGGCAGGGGACAGGAGGACTTGGGAGGTCAGGCCAATTCCAGACACAGCACCACAAGCTCTGCCTCGGGGAACTCCAGAAGGAAAAGATGTTTAACTCCACTCTCAAGACACATGTGATTAGAATGAGGTCCTCTGATCTCCATCTTTATTGCAGGTAGAGTCAGACAAAATGACGTGAAGTTTCAATTCCAACAAGAATTTTTTTGACAGTTTTGGGGCCGGAGCCTCTGCCCTGTGCATTCTGCCTACTTGTCTCATTTAATCCACCCAGGAAGCTTAAGAAGGTAAATATTATTCCTGTTGGTGCAGAGAAGTTAAGGGACTTGCCCAGAATCACACAGTTAATGGCCAGAATTGGAGCCCACATCTGTTTCCAGCCTCCCCTAGGAGGAATGTTTATTCTCTGTACCAGACAATCTTAAGTCCAGCTGTACATGATAATTACCAGGGAGAATCTTGAACTCTCAATGGCCAGGATGCGCAAAGTCAGTCAAATCAGACCCCTAGGGATGGGCTCAAATGAGTGCTTCTAAAGCTCCTCTGTGATGCCAACATGCTATGAAGATTAGGAGCAGGAGATTTCTAATTTACAGGGCAGCCTTAAAATAAGACTTGTCACTTATCTGGGGCGAAAGTTTTCAAAAGGAAAAGGGCAGATGTAATGCCTATAAGCGATCACCATGCCAGCCGTGCCCAGCTGCTAACTCCACTGCTCAGAGATCACACAGGAACACATCTTCTGCCTCTCATGCAGGTGCGGGCTCCAGTTTCTCAGCTCCTCCTGCAACAAGACCTTTCCCTGTTTATTCTGGCCCTCTGTGCAGCCCTGCCCACATAGTTTTGTAGGCACTCCCTTATCTCCATTTGACCTGGTCTTCCTTCCAACAGCTGCCAGCCCCCAACGATGGTTTTGGCATCCCAGCCAGGTGCCAGAGGGAGGTGGTGCTAGGTGCTGCCTGGGCACTGTGGGCAGGGGCAGAGCCACACTCCCTCAACCCCATTCCCATGCCTGGGATCCTACCATTTCCACCAAGTCCTCCCAGCCCCTGGGAGGGAGGAACCCCTCCCTGACTAAGGAACCCATATTTAGCATCAAAATTCCTCCTGGCATTCCACTCCCACAATCCTACTCCTGCCCCACCCCTCCACTCCTCTGTTCCCTGGCTCCCAACTCCAGTCATCCCTAGGGCAAAAAATAATAATAATAACATCTATGTACAGTTGATTGTGTGATGGGACAGCACTGCAATGAATAATTTGCACATTTCTTCTCACGTGGTCCCCACAACTATCCAGTGAGGCAAACGCTGCCCTTCTACAGATGAGAAGCTATCAAGTGGTGAGCTGGGATTTGAACCACAGCCTTCAAGCTCCGCTCCACAGGCCATTTACTCTTTTTTTTTTTTTTTTTGGCACCAGGGATTGAACCCAGGGGTGCTTAACCACAGAGCAACATCCCCAGCCCTTTTTATTTTGTATTTTGAGACAAGGTCTCGCTAAGTTGCTGAGGCTGGCTTTGAACTTGCGATCCTCTTCCCTCAGCCTCCGAACCCATTGGGATTACAGGCATGTGCCACCGCCCCTGCCACCAATTTCATCTTCCTCAACCTCTTCCAGCTTAGGCTTCTGAACCCTCTTGCTTTCCACCATGCTCCTTAGTAACCTTGACTTTTCCTGGTACTTTCTGTGCCCTCACTCACAGCAGAGAATCTTCTGCCACCTCAAGAAAACAAGGCCACCAAAGGCCCTTCCCCTGCTCGTGGTGCAGCTCCAAACTGGCTGCTTTCCCACCCACAGAGCCTTAGAGGACAGCTGCCCTGCTCCTTCCCACCCACCAACTCTCAGTCCTCAGCCTCAATGACCACAATGTCATCCCCCTCACTCCATGACGTCACCTTCTCAAGCACCCACGCAGGGGTCTCCTTCAGCCCAGCCACCTACTAATATCCTTCCCTCCATAGACATGGAGCTCCTGAGGTTTCCCAGGACCCTGGGGTCTCTTTGTCTCCCTGGATAGTCTCATCCACTCCCAAGTCTTGACTCTGGGCTGTGTGTCTCTAGCTTTGACCTCCCTCAGGCATCCATGGCATGTAGTCCTGCTGGAATGTCAACTTCAAAGAGCACAGAGACAGATGTCTCTCATTCCCCAGGCCAGTTGCTCCTCCCAGGGTCTGCTATGGATGGTCTCTCCAACTCCAGTCATCCAGACACCACCATCATCTCTCCCCAAGCACAGTCCTTTCTAACTCATCCACACCTCTTGAATTCATCCTCTCTCCCACTCTTGGACAGGGATCTACCTTGGCCCCCTCCTCCGCCTCCCCAGGCCCTGCACAGGCTTGCCTCCTCAGGTCACTTTCCACACAGAGCCAGAGTCATTGCGGTGTAGGACAGACCTTGCCTAGACCCTCCCTCTACCATGGCTACCCTTTAGGGACTGGATCAAGCTTCATGTCAAAGCCACGGGGAAAGCTGCCTCTCTACCCCTGCCATCCAGCCAGCCTTGCCTCTACTGTTTCCCACATTTGCACATCTTTTTGTGCCCTAGCCGGCACTTGCACTCAGCCACATACCTCGATTCCTTTCTCCTTTCGCAATCATTTTGCATATACTATAGCAATAGAAGAGTCATTTCCCAGTAACCACAGAAGGCAACTATTTCTAGTGACCATTAATATGCATAGATCTTTTTAAACAACGAAGTTGCTCACAGTCAGTAAACATGGAATCCATGAGGCATCAGATGGGAGGCAGTGAAAGGTTTATGGAGTTGTGATCAGGGTAGGAAGAGGCAATCCTAGTGCTATCTCCCCTTTTCCAGAACAGCCTTCCCCACAGGCTCCCAGTGCCAGTGTCTCCACCATCTGCAGACCCTGACAGAGAAAGTCAGCAATGACATCCAAAGCCAAAGAACGTAAGAGACAGCATATGGGAAGCCATCAGCAATTTTTAAAATGTATCAGTAAGGGCGGTTTGTGTTCAGGACACTCTGGCTTTGCAAGACTATGTTGATGCTAAAACAGGTCCTGAGAGTGTTGGTGAACACAGGAAGGGGATCATGGTGGGGGCGGGGAGTAAGGAGAAAAGTGCCTTACTTGAGTTTCGATTGAAGGGGTGCTTCAGGGTGCTCCAGGCAGAAGTCTGGGAGCCCATTGTGGCCCTGACTCGGAGTTTGTAAGGAACCGTGGCAGTGATGTCATCAGTAACGTCACACTGGGGTCTTTCAGTGAGCGAGCACCAGCTGCTGGGGATCCAGATGTGGCTCATGTACAGGCTCTCGTACTCCCTGGCCAAGGAAAACAGGGTGCAGTGTCACACCAACCCCCTTGATCCAGGCCCAAAGATGATGGCCACTGCCCTCCTTCTCCTACATTTGATGGTCTGATTTACCCCCACTCTGTTCCTCTACTCTCTTACCTCAGCAACCACCCATTCTCCTTCACTCCTTTTATCACTAGCCAAGGAAATGTAGGTATAAACCCCAGTCAGTTCATTTCTCTCCATATCCATGGTCAGCACCTTAATCTCAGCCTTGCTGTGGTCTCCTGGCTTCCACCCTTGCTGTTCAAATTATTTCTCACCCTCAGCACATCATGCTTCTTTGAGCACTTAGAATGGAATCCAAACTCATCCCCATTGCTACAAGATTCTGGCCCCCTCTCTCACCCTGACCCTAAAAAAATGATGCCCTCCCACACTGACCTCCTGGTCATCCATCCAGAATGTTGACCTTTTTTCCCAAAGGAATTCTGGGTGGCTGTTCACTATCTCAAATGCTGTGTCCCTGTTGTTGACAGGGATGGGCCTTCTGTCCTGCAGCTCTGATGTAGGTACCACCTTCTTGGAGAGGCCTTTCCAACCACCTGATATAAAGGAGCTTCGGAGTCAACTCTATCACCTCACCCTTCTGGCCTGTTCTAGCACTGATCGCTCTCCAAAATAGCCTCAAACATTGAGGCCCACTAGAACTTTCCATGATAAAGGAAATATTCAATACTAAGGGTGCACAATATGGTGGCCACTAGCCACATGGGGCTCTGGAGCACCCAAAATGTGAGCAGTGTGATGGGGAAGCAGATATTTTATTTTAATTAATCTAACCTTAACTAACTACCTGTGGCACTGGAGAGAATGGATCTATTGTACTTACTGCCTGTCTCCTCCTTTAGATGTTAAGTTCCCTGTATCTAGAAACAATATCAACAAAATGCTGAGAATAGAAGAATGGGCACACATGTAGACATTCTTCTCAATTTGCATCCATTGTTAATGAAACATATGGAGCACTCTCTGCTGCTGTCACTTCTCAACAGTTGCAAATGCCTGGATACCTGGGAAAGATCAGAGCCTGGTTGTCCCCAGGGCCAGCTGACCTTTAGGGTGGAGATTGGTTTTGACATCTAGGTATAAGACCATAGTCAGGACAACCGAAGTCTCCATTACACCCAAAAGATATGGGTCTTCAACAATTTGTCCGTCCATCTCAAGTCCATCAACAGTCCACTCACTGTTGAAAAGAAGCCACATCAAAATGTACGTCTACATCTCCATGTTCCCAGAGAGGTCACTGTCAAACCCATGGGACAATCCCTTGCTTTCTTCCAATGCCCACGCACACAGAGGGGGCAGATCATTGACATCAATCCATCCCTGGGTTCACAGGGCCTCTTTGAGCCAAAAAAGGAAGGGCTGTGGCTCCAGGTACCAACTGCTGTCTGAGGAATGAAAATTATTAAAACAACCAAAACGGAACACTCACCCCTGGTACTCAACAGAATAGAACACTGTTTCTCCAGGCAGGGTCACCGGACTCCATGTCAACAGATGCTTCATATTGGTTGAATGCACCGAGAGGTTCTGAGGGGCAGGCAGGCTGGCCACGCCATCTGGGTGAAGGCAGAGAGGAAGACTGAAGAGTGGCCGACAGTGGGGGACATGCCACAGCTTCAAACCCTTGTCCAGGTCTCACGGCTTCAAGAACCAGAACAACTCTAATCTCATCATACTCGTGCTCATGCTAAATTCCTCATATCATTGTTGTAATTCTGCATTTGTGATAAAATGCCATATTAACAGTGATGACAGCTAACATTTAGTGACCTTTTACCATATTCTATCAAGCCCTGTGCTAGATCGTTCCTTTAATCCTCATGACCCAACTGGGAATAGGACAATTGGCTTCTCCACTACACAAATGAGAAAACCAAGCACATTATTTATGCATAAGTGCTATGTACATGTTTATTTTAATGAACACATAAAAACTGTATGTATTTATGGGGTACCTGCCATGTGAAGCTTTGATATATGTATATATTGTGTAATATTCAAATCAAGATAAGCATATATATTATATATATATCCTTAAACATTTATCATTTCTTTGTGGTAAAAACACAAAATTCTTTTTTCCAATCTTTTGGAGATATCTAGTACATTTTCATTATCTGTATTCTACCATGCCTTAGAATATCAGAATTTATTTCTCCAATCTAACTATAATTTAGTATCTGTTGACCAAACTTCCCCCTCTCTTCCTCCCTCTCTCTACTCTCCCCGTGTTCTGGTAGAGATCATCCTGTCCTAAACTTCTATGAGATCCACTTTTTTGAACTCCTCATCTGAGGGAGATCATGTGGTATCTCTTTCCATACCTGCCTTGTTTCACTTAATGTGGTGTCCTCCCGTTTCACCGATAATGTTGCAAAGGACAGAATTTCATGTTTTTCATGGATGAATATTATTCCACCGTGTACCTATCACATTTTCCTTGTAAATTCATCAGCTGCTGGACATTTAGGTTCTTCCATTTCTTGGCTTTGTGAATAGTGCCGCAGTGGACATAGGTGCGCACATGTCTGTTTGACATGCTGATTTCATTTTATTGCATACATACTCAGTGATGGGATTGCTGGATCATATAGTACTTTTATTTTTAATTTTTTTGAGGACATGCCACACAGTTATCAATTATGACTTACTAATTGATATCCCCAACAATCAACAATAGTGTGCAAATATTCCCTTTATCCACATCCTCATCTGTATTAATCTTTTTGATAATAGACTTTTTTTTTTGTCTGTACTGGGAATCAAACCCAGAATCTTGTAAATGCTAGGAAAATGCTTTACCTTTGAGCTATAGCTTTGATTAATAACAACTTAATAACAGTCATTCTCACTGGGGTGAGGTGTTAAATCATTTTGGTTTTGATTTGCAACTCCCTTAGGATTAATGATGTTAAACATTTTTTCATATACTTGTTAGCTATTTGTATGCCCTTTTTAAAAGAAATGTCTATTTAGATCTACTTACGCTTTTTAATCAAATTCTTTGAGGGTTTTGTTTGTTTTTCCTATTGAGTTATTTGAATTCCTTATATATTCTGAATATTAACCCTGGATCCAGGCTTTGACCCAGCCATGCACTATGTCACCTTAAGCAGCATGCAAAACCTGAGGCTCCATCCCTTGGTGGCAAACCCACACAGGCTTTCCCCAGCTTCTTATTATGTCCTCCTGCTCCCACTGACCTTCCATATGAAAGTACATCCCTTCATTACCCACAACAAGGCCAAATGGGCTTCCAGGTGGGGAGTGCAGGCTCGGGTCAGCTATGATGGGAGTCTAGTTAAGAGAGGTACTAAGCCAGCTCCAAGACTCTATTCCAGGGAGACTGCAAGGCCCTGAGCCAGTCTGGGACAGAAGCATCTGCTGTCATAGGTGCATGCAGTGTGTCCAGGGTGTGCACACAGCTGGTCTATGGTTTGCACAGAATGAAAGAGTCCTGTAAAGCCAAACCTGCTCTCATAAGGACTTTGGGCTTCCCAGAGTACTACCTCTCAGGTAACCCCAAGGTGCAGTCTTCCACTGCTACTGTCCTGGTCCTCTTCTCCCGCTCACACACTCCTCTTTTAATGCCCAACGCCTGCCTCCCTTTGCAGACACAGTGCTAACAGCAAGAGCAATGGATTGAGAGGACAGGTGGGGCCATCTCTGGGCCTATTGCTGTTGGTTATCAAGCCCCTCGTACCACAAGGAAATGGGGTGGGGGCTTCTGGGGACCCTCTGTCTGGTTCCCCTGCCTCTTCTCCAGTATAGGACGCTGGTGATGCACCTTCATCTCACACTTAGCCATAGTCAGCCCTGTGAGGAAACACCTAGGGCACCCACAAGGGAGGCTTCCTGACCTCCCTGTCCCTAACTTTGAAATCATCAAAGAGATGGAAAGGAAGAGGGCCAGCCGGGGTAGGGGTGGTACAGGAGGGTGAAATATGGTCTCCCCTGACATCCTTCCTCGGGGAAAGTTTACAAAAAAAAAAAAAGACTATTTTTGGGAATATGAAGCTGTATAAATGTAAGGCTACATTTTATATAATTATATATTACTATAATTTATTCATTAATTAATATACTTTAATTATATACTTTAAAAGCCCTCAAAACATAAACCTTCAAGCCAAGATGATTTCACTGAAGAATGTTACCAAACATTTACAGAAAAATTAACACCAACTTTGCACAGACTATTTCAACACATAGAAGAGGAAAGAACACTTTTATTTTATGAAGTCAGTATTACCCTGATAGCAAAATCAGACAAAGAGAATTTATATTTTATTTGCTTACTTGCAGGGATGGAGATTAAACTCAGGGCCCTGCATATGCTAGACAAGTGCTCTACCACTGAGTTTCACCTTCAGCCCAAAGATAATTTGTATAAGTATTTTTAAAGTACAAATCAACATGAACTTAGATCTCATAAACTTAAATGCAAAAACCTTCAATATGCCTAAATATACATAAAACCCACAACTAGCCTTTTACTTATGATGAGAAACTGAATGTTTCCCCACTAAGATCAGGAATAGGCAAGCATTTCCACTCTCACCACTCTTATTCAATAGAAGACTGGAAATTCTTACCACCGCAGTAAGGCAAGCAAAAGAATACAGATTAGAAAGGAAGGAGTAAAACTTCCTCAGTTTCCATGAGATAACAGGGATGTAGAAAATCCCATGGAATCTAAAACGAGAACAAAAACAATTCCTGAAACTGATTAATGAGTTCAACAAGCTCACAGAATACAAGATAAATAAAAATTAATCATTTCTATAGATTAGCAATGAACACTTATACATAGAAATTAAAATTACAATCACTCAAAAACAGATGAAATGGGGGCTGGAGCAGTGGCTCAGTGGTTACAGTGCTTGCCTGGCATGCGCAAGGACCAGGGTTCAAACCCCAACACCACATACAACTAAATGTCTGAAAAACAAAAACAAGATAAAAAAGTAAATTAAAATGATTCTCTTTCTCTCTCTCATTCCCT
This sequence comes from Aplodontia rufa, assembly GCA_004027875.1. Classification (NCBI taxonomy): domain Eukaryota; kingdom Metazoa; phylum Chordata; class Mammalia; order Rodentia; family Aplodontiidae; genus Aplodontia; species Aplodontia rufa. The sequence continues at coordinate 8,936 of PVKS010014907.1, read as the reverse complement.
TCTTTATTAAAAAAAAAAATGATGAGGGGGCTGGAGTGGTGGCTCAGCAGTTATGCACTTGCCTGGCATGCACGAGGACACCAGTTCAAACCCCAGCACCATGTACACAAGGAGGTCTCGGAGCCAGGAAAGCCACATGAACGACTAAATAAAATTGATTCTCTCTCTCTCTCCATCCCTCTCTCTTTAAAAAATAAATAAATTTTAAAAATTTTAAAAAACCAAACAAGTCCTAAATAAATGGAGAGAGATACTATGTTCATGGATTGGAATATTCAAAACAATAAGGCAATTCTCCCCTAAATTGATATACAGGTTGAATACAATTCCTATCAAATGCCCATCAAGGTTTTTTGGTTTGGGGAATTTTTGTTGTTGTTGTTGTTGTTGATTTAGATAAGCTTTTTCTAAATTTTATTTTATTTTATTTACTTATTTATTTTTAAAGAGAGAGGGACAGTGAGAGGGAGAGAGAGAGAAAGAGAGAATCAATTTTATTTAGTTTTTCATTTGGCTTTTGTTGCTCAGACACTCCATTGTGTACATGGTGCTGGGGTTTGAACCCACGTCCCTACACATGCGAGCCAAGCACTGAAACCACTGAGCCACCACTGTAGCCCCTATTTATTTATTTTTAAAGAGAGAGGGTCAGTGAGAGAGAGAACAGGAGTGAACTGTTATTCATTTTTTCATCTGGTCTTCGTTGCTCTAACATTTTGTTATGTATGTGTGCTGGGGTTTGAACCCGTATCTTCATGCATGCCAGGCAAGCCCTGCAACCACTGAGCCACTGCTCCAGCCCCTAAATTTTATTTTAAAAAGCAAAGGAACTAGAATAACTAAAACAATTTTGTGTGTATGTGTGTGTGTGCATGCACATGCAGGGAATTGAACACAGGACCTTGTGCACACTGAGAACGTTCTCTACCGCGAGAAGCTACATACGCTTCTAATCTAAACTAAATAATTTTGAAAATAAAGCAGAAGAACTAATACACTCAATTCCAAGATTTATAATAATTAAGACTGTGTTGCGGGACCCAAGCAGTGGCTCAACGGTTGGAGTGCTTGCCTGGCATGTGCAAGGACCTGGGTTCAAACCCCAGCACCATGTACACAACTAAGTGTTGAAGAAAGAAGGGGCAGATGAAAAAATAAAAAAACTTGATTCTTTCTCTCTCTCTCTCTCTTTAAAAAAAATCAACTCATAATGGATCATAGTGTGAAAAGAGAAAATCTTAGGACTAGGCAAAGAGTTTCTTAGATTTGACACTGAAAGCAAGATTCATAAAAGGAAAAAATTTTAATTGAATCTCATCAAAATTAAAAACTTGCTCTTCAAAAGACCCTGTTAGGATGAAGATAAAACAAACTATAGAGTGGGAGAAAATATTTGCAATCCATTATCTCACAAAGGACTAATATCTAGAATACAAAAGGAACTCTCAAGGGGCTGGAGCGGTGGCTCGGTGGTTACAGTGCTTGCCCAGCATGCCCAAGTACACAGGTTCAAACCCCAGCACCCATGTACACAACTAAGTGTTAGAGCAACGAAAACCATGTGAAAAACTCAATAAAAATGGATTCTCTCTCTCTCTCTCACTGTCCTTCTCTCTTAAAAAAAAAAATAAGGAACTCTCAAAACTAAATAGCAGAACATCAAACAATCCAATTAGTGAATGGGCAAAAGAGATGAAGAGACATTTCATCCAATGTGGTATATCATGTGCAAATAAATACATGAAATGATATTTAGTATCATCAGCTATTGTGGACAGGCAAATTAACACCACAGTGAGGTAGCACCGTACACAGCTCTCAGACTGGCAGATTTTTAAAAATGTCAACAACAGTGCTAGCAAGGAGACAGAGAAAGTAGATCCCTAGCACGGTTGGTAAGAATGTAAAATGGTACCTTCACTCTAGAAAATGGATAGTTTCTTATAAAACTAAACATGTAATTACTGTCTGACCCAGCAATTGCACTCTCAGGTGTTTATCCTGGGGAAATGAAAACTTTCATAATGTAAATTCTGCACATGAATGTGCATAGTCAAACTGGAATCTGCCCAGAGGTCCTTCACCAGGTGAACGATTAAACAAATGGTGGACCATACAAACCGTGAATGGCGCCCTAGGCAAGGAACACAGGAGGTCACTAGAAGCTGGGAATGGCCGGGAACAGATTGCCCTCCCCAGATCCTCCAGAGGGAACACAGTCCTTGATCTTAGCCCAGAAAAATGGTGAACAGATTAGTTGTATTTTGAAATAACTTCAGACTTTCAGAGGAGTTGCAAAATGGTAGAGAGCTCCCACATTCCATTCGCTTGGTCTTCCACGTGTCCAGGAACCAGTCCTGGACTCTCCTTCAGTTGTCATATCTAGCTAGTCTCTTCCAATCTGTTCTCAGTATGTCTTTTATGACCTTGACGTTTTTGAAGAGCACTGGTGGCCTGTTTTGCAGAATGTTTCTCAGCTGGGGTTTGTTTCATGATTTGACTGAGGTTATATATTTTGCTATGTACGCACAGGGAGTTCACGATGTCAATATGTCTCTTTATCTGTGATGTTGATCTTGATCACTTGTTTAAGGCAACATCCCCATCATAAAGCTATGTATTTCCCCTTTAGGGTTAATGAACATCTTGGGAAAGATACTTTGAGACTACGTAAATATTCTGTTTCTCTTCAAACTTTGACCCATTAATTTCACATCTAATGCTGGAGCGTTCTCCCAACAATTTATTGCTGTTATGTTCTAATAGTGATTTTTTTATTTAATTGGAATTTAGTAAGAAAGAGATGTTTCTTTTCCAATGTTTATTTCTATTAGCATGGACTCATAGATACTTCTTTATTTTATGATTAATATCCAATACATTGTTATTTATTTTGTTATTCAAATCGTTTCCTGGGGACAATTTGGACCCTGGGGACTCTTTCAGGTTGACTCTTACATCCATTTGATTTGCTCCTATCCCTTACCCCTTTTCATGTAATTATTAATAGATTTTTTTATTCTTTGAATAATTTTAGATCTACAGAAAAAATGCAAAGATAGTACACAGAGTCCCCATATACTCTTCACTCAACTTCCACCAATGCTAACATCTTATCTAAGTGTGACACCTTTATCAAAACTAAGGAACCAATGTTGATATGTTACGGTACCTGAACTACAGACTTTATTTGGAATTTGCCAAAGTTTCTGCTAATGGCTTCATCCATTCCAGGATCCAATCCAGCACACTGTATTGAACTTATGTCCCCTATCCTCTTCAGAGCCCTTCATTACTTACCACAGGATGTGCCTGTCTGGTCTTGCATTTTTCCTGCCCAGCCCTGTAATCAACTACTTCTCTAGAGAGCCCTACCCGGGATGTCTTGAAAAACTCCATTGCTAGGCAGCATCCTAAATTATTTCAGAATCCCTGGCTAGGAAATCTTGGCACTTATTTTAATAAGTTCTCCAGGTGATTCTGATGGGCATTCAAGACTGGAAATCACTGATGTAGATCTTACTTCTGGTGGCCAAAATAATAATGAAAAATATATTAAATGCCCAGACACCAAAGACATCAGTGTATTTTCCAGCAGGCTTTATGTTATCTGGAAATAAGGGACCGTTTTTAATCATCTAATATTCAGCACTCAGCCCAGAACCTGGTGCTCAGAGACACTAGATGAATGAAAACAGGACCACTGAAGCGAGTCTTGACCCCCTTGGGGAAGTTAGCTTAGGCCTACCTTCATTTTTCCTAATCTCTCACCCATTTCAAATTAGTCCTTTCTTACTGCTCTCAGCTTTATGCTGAACACCTGGCTCCTAAAATCTTGAGTCATGCAAGTGAGGTTGCCCACCATGAAACTGTGGGCAAACTTTCTAGGCAGAAATCTGCCTCTCTTCCCTGCAGGAACCCCCGACAGGTCTGATGGCAACTGTGATTGTCAGTGTCACTATTGTTATTATTACTGGTATCAAGAATCGGTTCCTGAATCATCCGCTATTATTGGAAGGGACAAAACCAGGCAAATGAATTCCACAAAAGAAAGCAACAGGGGCTGGAGCGGTGGCTCAGCAGTTACAGTGCTTGCCCAGCATGCACACGTACACGGGTTCAAACCCCAGCACCCACGTACTCAACTAAGTGTCAGAGCAACAAAAGCCATGTGAAAAACTCAATAAAAATGGATTCTCTCTCTCACTCACTGTCCTTCTATCTTTAAAAAAAAAGCAAGCAACAAAACTACCCCTCTAGGGCTGGAGTGGTGGCTCAGTGGTTAGGTCGCTTGCTGGCATGTGCAAGACATAAGTTCAACCCCTAGCACCACATACATAATGAAGTGTTGGAGCAATGAAAGCCACATGAAAAACTAAGTAAAAATGATTCTCTCTCTCTCTCACACACACACACACACACAAAATAAAAACAAAACCAAAAAACTACCCCTCTGTTCAGTGATCTAGTAAGCAACAAAAGTTCATTTAGAATTATCAGAGTTCGTCATAGGAACCTACACAATTCAGAGGAAAGAGTCAAAATTGAAAAAAAAAAAAAGCAACTTGAACTTCGGTTGCAATGTTTTGAACTTAGCTGCTATCACCACCATCTGTTTGCTTTCCTAACTAAATCTCAAAATAATTTTGTTTGCATCATTTTAGTTAACTCCTCACCTCTTCAAGGTAGCTGTTGTGACCATTTCACACGTGAGGAAACTGAAGTTACATGAGCTTGTCACTGAACCAGGGAGTGATAAAGTCAAATTAACACACACACAGGTCTTTCTGACTCTGATATCCTTGTGGTTTTCAGCACTGTTTCGTTTTTGTTTTTCTGTAAGTCTGTGTCAAAAGGGAACACTTACCCCAAGATCTGTTTGAAATAGGAGTTTTTAAGAAAGACTTAAAAGATTAAATTCATTAAAGAAAATGTCAGGTTAAAAAATGGTGGCCTTCTGAAGACCAATGGAATACAATGGAAGACCCTGAGATAAATCTACAAATCTTTAAATGTCTGATACTTGACAAAGAGGGTCAAAATATAATATGGAAGAATTATAGCCTATTCAATAAATGGTGCTGGGCAAACTGGAAAGCCACTTGCAGGAAGTTGAAATTAGATCCTTATCTCTCACTTTGTACAAAAATCAAATCAAAATGGATCAAGGAACTAGGAATTAAACCAGCTACCATACAACTGCTAGAAGAAAAATTAGGAGCAACACTCCAGCACGTGGGAGTTGGCAAAGACTTGCTCAACAAGACTCCCAAAGTGAAAGAATTAACGTCAAGAATCAATGAGTGGGATGCCATTAAATTAAAAAGCTTTTGCTCAACCAAGGAAGTGGTCAAAACTGTCAAAAGAGAACCTACAGAATGGGAGATAACCTACAGAATAGTCCCCTGTGATTCCTCTGACAGGGGACTAATATCCAAAATCTACAAAGAATCAAAAAACTTCATATTAAAAACACAAACAGTCCAATCAATAAGTGGGCCAGAGAGCTAAACAGAAACTTCTCAACAGAGGAAATAGAGCAAGCCAATGAATACATGAGAAAGTGCTCTAAATCACTAGTAATCAGAGAAATGAAAATCAAAACTACATTAAGATTTCACCTCACTCCAGTTAGATTGGCAAAGATGAATATAAACAATAACAGATGCTGGAGGAGTTGTGAAGAGATGGGAACACTAGCACACTGTTGGTGGAACTGCAAACTGGTACAGCCGCTCTGGAAAGCAGTGTGGAGAATCCTCAAAAAAAAAATAGGGGTGGGAGGCTGAAACGGTGGTTCAGCACCTCCCATGCTTGCCAGGCACACACAAGGATGCAGGTTTGAACCCCAGCACCACGTACACAAGAAAGTGTCAGAGCAATGAAGGCTACATGAAAAACTAAATAAAATTGATTCTCTCTCTCACAATCCCTCTTTCTCAAAAAAAAAAAAAAAAGTGATGGAACCACCATATTACCCATATTACAACAACAGCAAAATCAATAAATCAATGTTCATAGCAGCTCAATTTCCAATAGCTAAATTATGGAATCAACCCAGATGCCCCTTACTGAATGAATGAATCCAGAAGCTCTGATACACACACACACACACAGAGTCCAACTGAGCTTTTAGAAACAATGATATTATGGTCTTTGAAGGTAGATGGATGGCAATGGAAGAAATCATGCTGAGCAAAATTAGACAAACCCAGAGACTTAAGGGTCAAATATTTTCCCTCATTTGTGGAGATGGAGCAAAACCAGACTTGGTGCAAGGTAGTCAAGCCCACCAAAGGCGTAGCCACACATCATCTATGGGAACCACAGCGAGGAAGGGGTGGTGGAGGAGCTGGGGGGAGGGAGGATAGGGAGGGATGTAGGGAAACAATTAACTATGTGGCATACTCTTTACCTCTCTGAGAAGCCAAATAATACTTATGCATTCATTTAATTCTGGAAAATTCAGTTGTGTGTGTGTGTGTGTGTGTGTGTGTGTGTGTGTTGACATTTATAGTTGAGTTATAGATATTATGGGGGAAATATAGAAGAATTAAGAGACTGAGGTGTGGGCGATGTGGATTAGGAACAAATGCATATCATAGGGGCTGGAGCAGTGGCTCGGCAGTTATGGTGCTTGCCTGGCATGCACGAGTACACAAGTTCAAACCCCCCACACACAAACCCCTACGTACACAACGAAGTCTCGGAGCAATGAAAGTCACATGAAAAACCAAATAAAAATTGCTTAAAAAATGCGTATTGGGGCTGGAGCGGTGGTTCTGCGGTTACAGCGCTTGCTTGGCATGTGCAAGTATGAGGGTTCAAACCCCAGCACCACATACACAAACAAAGTGTTGGAGCAACGAAATTCACATGAAAAACTAAATAAAAATTGCTTCTCTCTTTCTCTCATACTGTCCCTCTTTCTTAAAAAATGCATATCATATTGTTACTTTATATGCATTTATGATTGTACAACAACTCATCTCCTTAATAAAAAAAATACTGGCCTTTCTGATTCTCATTTGCCCTTCCATCTTCTCCCTTTGGCTCAGAGGCGCAGTATCCCTGGCAACTTTTTTTGTCCCCAAAACTAAACATTAACCAACTAACTCATCAAACAGTCAATATACTTAACCCATGCTAAGGCGTTTGGGGGACACCAGGAAAGATGCCCAGATTCTTCCCCCTATGCTGAAAAGCAAAGCAACCCAGCAATGCAAACTCTGTCCTTTTGACCCTTGAGCCCATGTGATCAAGAGAGAAAGGACAGAGTTCTGGGAAGGATTTGCCGCAAGAAGGATATGCCTGAAAGGATGGGAAAATGAGCTTGGGATGGGGAAAGGAACTGGAGGTGGTGCTTCTGGTGGGAAATCATAATAAAGGCCAGTAGGAGGAAAGGAGGTAGAAGGTACTGACTGTGAAGACAGCAGCTGCCTGCAGTCCATATTTGTTTTCAAGGAGAAAGAGAATAGAATACAGGATCGAGTCTGATTGTACTAGTTCAAGAGAAACAAACATGCAAAATTTGGACACCACGTGCTGTGTGCTTGGGAGCTGTGAAGGATTTGGGGACAGGAAGGAACACCAAGTTGGATGTTTAAACCAATTCTCAACATTTGCAAAATTGTCTTAGCACTGACTTGTTGGCTGATTTAAACTAACTAGCATAACTAGTTCTGTGTTGAGAGAGAGAGAAGAAACTGGAGGCACTCACTGACATCACAAAGTGACCAGTATCTCAGATTACTAAAATTAGAAATTTCTCTTAAATGTACTTTGAGATGAAGAAGCACCAACAGCTAAGGACCAATAAAGCAGTGTTGGACCAATAAGGCAGAGGGAGATACAAAAAAACCAGGAGTGAAGCAGAGAAAATGTTGTAATCTTACTGGCAGAGAAAATGCCCCAACCAAATATTTTCTTTACATGCTATGGAATACTTTTCTGCAAAGACCAAAAGAAAAATCCTTTTTTTATTTTAAAGAGAGAAGGACAGTGAGAGAGAGAGAATGAGAATCAATTTTTATTGAGTTTTTCACATGACTTTCGTTGCTCTAACACTTAGTTGTATACGTGGGTTGCTGGGGTTTGAACCCATGTACTTACGCATGCCAGGCAAGCACCGTAACCACTGAGCCACCGCTCCAGCCTGAAAAATCCATTTTTAAAGTCTTGTACCCAATATTAAGTTCTCAAATTATCTTTTTATTTATGTGCTTTGTTAGAATTGCTAAGTAAATTTAATCAGCACAGACTGAGAACTCTGAATAGCAAAATGCACAGAGCTATGCCAACTTTTAGACCATTTTAATGATGTCTTTCTAGACAGTTCTGTGGACAATTATGAGAGAGGTTTCCAAACACAATATAGGCCTTTCTTTTCCCCCTTTGGGATATGGGTGATGCCAATAGAAGAGATGAGAAATCTTTTAAAAACAGACAAAAGATGTTCTATACATATATTTCAACCCTAAACCCTGGGAAAGTATTTTTCACCTTCTTAATCTATATTTGAGGCCCAAACTACCAGATGTATTCTAATTCATACTTACTTGTGAACAAACATGGAATCAAGGCGTAGAAAAACCACATGATAAAACTTGTCCAGATTCCTTCTAGCACCCTGGTGAGGGTCTGTGTTTGCAGACTTAGTTTGACCTGGAATGTCTTTCCCTTCCAGAATGAAGCATTCTGTCCATCTCAGCCATCGTGCTTCAGAGCAGAGGTTGGAGCTGAGGTCTGAGTCACAGCAAAGCTTGAATTGTTCTGGAAAGGGGAGCTGGCCCAAACAGCTCAAAAGGGGCGGGCTCTGCAGCACCCTCCTTTCTGCCCAAACCCAGATATTGCATCAAGGGGAGTGGCCTAAAAGGTAACTAGGAGTTTGAGAATCTGCCTGAAGGAGCTATCAGGACCACAGACTGTCTTGGAGG
>PVKS010014906.1:0-47218 GCA_004027875.1 Aplodontia rufa | reverse complement strand
AGTGTCAGAGCAGTGAAAGCCATGTGAAAAACTCAATAAAAATTAATTCTCTCTCTCTCTGTCCTTCTCTCTAGAAAAAAATTGATTCTCTCTCACCCTCTCTTTATTCTTTTTATTTTTTTCTTCTTCTTTATTCTTTTTAAAAAGAGGGGAACAGTGAGAGAAAGAGAGAGAGAGAGAGAAAGAATCAATTTTATTTAGTTTTTCATGTGGCTTTCATTGCTGGGACATTTCATTGTGTACATGGTGCTGGGGTTTGAACTCCCGTATTCACGCACACCAGCAAGCACAGTAATTGCTGCCCCACCGCTACAGCCTCTCTCCCCATCTCTTTAAAAAAAAAAAAAAAAAGGCTGGGGATGTTGCTCAGTGGTTAAGTGCACCTGGGTTCAACCCCAGTACAAAAAAAAAAAAAAAGAATGTAGAAGAATTTTAATTTAAACCTCTTTTTGCATATGTCTGTTTTTCAATTTTTCTCTAATAAACTACAGCAACCAGGAGCTGGGGTTGTGGCTTAGTGGCAGAGCACTTGTCTAGCATATGCGAGGCACTGGGTTCAATCCTTAGCACCACATAAAAATAAATAAGCAGGGGCTGGAGCAGAGGCTCAGCAGTTACAGCACTTGCACTGCATGCGCGAGTACATGAGCTCAAACCCTAGCACCACGTGCACAGCGGAGTCTTGGAGCAGCGAGGGCCACGTGAAAAACTAAATAAAAATTGTTTCTCTCTTTCTCTCTCTCTCACTGTCCCTCTCTCCTTAAAATAAATAAATAAATAAGTAAATAAAGGTATTCCGTTCATCTACAACTAAAAAATTCAAAAAATATATACCAACCAATGAAAAGATAACAGGAGATAAAGTAATTGCAGTGAAGAAAAAGCAGGAATAAGGGGAAAGTATGCACTGAGACCAGAGCCCTCCAGCCAGCACCAAACCAAGCACAACCAAAACCAAGGAAAAACCGGGGTTTTCGTGATAATTAAAAATATTACACTGGGGCTGGAGTGGTGGCTCAGGGGTTACAGCGCTTGCCCAGCATGCACGAGTCCACGAGTGCAATCCCCAGCACCATGTACACAATGAAGTCTCGGAGCAGTGAAGGCCACATGAAAAACTAAATAAAAAATTGATTCTTTCTTTCTTTCCCTCTCACTTAAAAAAAAATGCACTGGGGATGGAGCAGTGGCTCAGCAGTTACAGCGCCTGCCTTGCATGCATGAGTACACGAGTTCGAACCCCAGCACCACATACGCAGTGAAGTCTCGGAGCAATGAGGGTCTCATGCAAAACTAAATAAAATTGATTCTCTCTTTCTCTCATTATCCCTCTCTCTCAAAAAAAAATTACACTAAAGGCATCAAATATCAGTGGCTGCTGGCACTACCCCAGGAACTTCAAGCCCACCTTAGAGAAGTGTGGAACATCATCCACTCTGTGCAAAAATCAAAACCAAACTAGATGGAGTCTCTAGATGCAACCCAGCTGCAAGATGCAAGTGACAAGCAACAAGAACACCATCTAGGAAGCTCTCCTACCGGTACAGGCACCACTTTAATCCAGGACGGACGGAGCAAATGAGCATCAGCTCCACAGATGACCTCAGCGAGTGCACCTCATTTGGATCCTGATTTTTTTTTCCAGGCTGAGGACCGAACTCGGGGCCTTACGCATGCTAGGCAAGCACTCTGCCATTGAGCTAAATCCCCAACCCCTAGATCCTGATTTTTTAAAAAATTTAAAAATATATTTTTTGAGATTTATGAGACAATTGGAACACTGAATAGTTATGATCTTATAAACAATTTTAGATGCAATTAAACTATATTTTATTGCAGATTGATCAATTATAATTATATGCATAGATTATATTTATGGACTACAAAGTTACATCTGTATGCAATATGGAATAATTAAGTCAAGCATATCCCTTACCTCAAATACTTACCAGTTTTTTGGTGCTTGAGAACATTTAAGATTTACTATCGGCAATACGCAAATATACACAGTGAACATAGCTCTCTTGAACCTAATTCCTCCTAACTTAAACTGTGTATCCCGTCACCAGCATCTCTCCCCACCTCCCTGTAGCCTCTGGTAACCACACTATACCTCTGCTTCTGAGCTTGACTGTTCTAGTGTACACATGTGAGATAATGCAGTCACCTTACGTCATTTAGCTGTCCTCCAGGTTCATCCACACTGGTGGAGCCAGAGAATTTCCCTCTTTTTAAAGGCTAAATGGTATTCCATTGTGTGCACACATATTTTCTTGATCTATGCATCTGATGACGGACACTTCAGTTGATTCCGTGTCTTGGCTATTGTGAAAACAGGTACAAAAGCATAGAAGTGCAGCTGTCTCTTCAACCTATTGATTTCAACAGGATATCTACCTTTGGAAAGGTATCAAGAAGCAGAATAGCTGGACCACACAGTACTTCTATTTTTAAGTTTTTGAAGAACTCATAGCTTTTTTTTTTCTTTTTGCAGTACCAGGGATCAAACCCAGGGTTAGGTGACTGCTCTCCCACTGAGTGCAGCCCCTCCATGCTGTTTCAGAATGGCTGTGATATATATTTCTTTCCCACCAGCGTTGTGCAACATAAGCGTGCAAGGTTTTTCTTTTCTCCACATCCTCACCAGCACTTATCTTTCATCGTTTTGATCTTTTTTTTTTTTTTTTTTGGTACCAGGGGTTGAACCCAGGGGTGCCTAACCACTGAGCCACATCCTCAGCCCTTTAATTTTTATTTTGAGACAGGGTCTCCCTAAATTGCTTAGGGCCTTGCTAAGTTGCTGAGGCTGGCTTTGAACTCTCAATCCTCCTGCATCTCTGGGACTACAAATGTGAGCCACCACACTCAGCTCTTTCATCATCATTTTTAATAGTCATTCTGACAGGTGTGAGGTGATATCTCATCACACTTTTTTTTAAGAGACAGAGATTTGATTTTTTTATCTGGTTTTTGTTTTTCATTCATTTGGTTGTGTACCTGGTGCTGGGTATCAAAGCTGGGTCCTTGCACATGCCAGGCAAGAGCTCTATGGCTGAGACATCACTCCAGCCCCTCACTATGCTTTTAATTTGCATTTCCCTGATGAACAGTGATGTTCAGCATTTTTTCACATAAACCTATTGGCCATTTCTGGGGTTTTTTGGTTTTTCTTTTTGTTTCTTTCTTTTTTTTTTTTTTTTTTTTTTTTTTTTTTTTTTTTTTTTTTTTTTTTTTTTTTTTTTTTTTTTTTTTTTTTTTTTTTTTTTTTTTTGAGAGGTAGAGAGAGAGAGAGCAAGAAACAGAATCAATTTTATTTAGTTTTTCATGTGGCTTTTGTTGCTCGGACACTTCATTGTGTATGTGGTGCTGGGGTTTGAACCTGCGTCCTCACCCATGCCAGGTAAGCACAATAATTGCTGAGCCTTTTTTATTTTTTATTTTGAGACAGGGTCTTGCTTAGTTGCCCAGGTTGGCCTTGAACTTGAGAGCCTCCATCCTCAGCCTCCTGAGTGTTTGGGATTACAGGTATGCGCCATTGCACTTGGCTTGTATGTCTTCTTTTGTAAACTTGTCTGTGCAAGTTCTATTTTTGTTTTCTTTTATACTGAGGATGGAACAAAGGTGCTCTTTATCACACAGCTGCAACCCAAACCAGTTTTGTTTTTGAGAGAGGGTCACACTAAACTGCCACAGTTTCAGGCTGGCCTTGAACTCATGATCCTAGTCCCTCAAAATAGATAATTCTATTTATCTATTTTGCGTTTGTCACCTGAGCCTTTGGAGGGAAATATAAAAAAATCACTGCCCAGATCATGTCATGGAACTTTCCCGTTTCCTTCTACCAGTTTCATGATTTCCTTTTTTTTTTTTTTTTTTGTGCCAGGGATTTAACTCAGGGGCACTTAATCTCTGAGCCTCATCCCCAGCCCATTTTTGTATTTAATATGAGACAAAGTCTTGCTAAGTTGCTCAGGGCCTTGCTAAGATTTTTGAGACTAATCTTGAACTTGGAATCCTCCTGCCTCAGCCTTCCAAATTGTTGGGATTATGGGCATGTCCACTGTGCCTGGCGTGTAATTTCAGTTCTTACAGTTGAGTCTTTAATCCATTTGCGTTGTAGATAGTCTGAGATAAGAGTCCAATTTCATTCTTCTGTATGTGGCTATCTAGATTTCCCAGCACCATTGAAGAGACTCTCCTTATACATTGTGTGTTCTTGGTACCTTTGTCAAAAATCAATTGTGAAGGGGCTGGAGCAGTGTCCTGGCGCTGACGGCGCTTGCCCAGCATGTACAAGTACACAAGTTCAAACCCCAGGACCCACGTACACAGCTGAGTGTCAGAGCAACGAAGGCCATGTGAAAAACTCAATAAAAATCGATTCTCTGTCACTCTCTCTGTCTCAGTTCTTCTCTCTTTAAAAAAAAAAAAATCAATTGTAAAGGGGGCTGGAGCAGTCTCAGAGGTACTACACTTACTGGGCATGTGCAAGAACCCAGGTTCAAACACCAGCATCACATACACAACTAAATGTTGGAAAAACAAAAAATAGATGAAAAACATTGATTCTCTTTCATCTCTCACTCTGTCTTAAAAAATAATTGTCAGTACATAGGATCTATTTCTGGGCTTTCCATCTTGTTCCATTGTTCTATGTGTCTATTTTATACCAGTACCACACTATTTTAATTACTATAACTTTGCAGTATAGTTTAAAATCAGTAAAATGCTTCTAGCTTTGTTCTTTTTGATTGAGATTGCTTTGATTATTTGGGATCTCTTGTGAAATAGTTTTAGGATTGTTTTTTGTATTTCTTTGAAAAATATCATTAGAATCATGATAGGGGTTGTGTTGAATCTGTAGATTATTGTGGACAGCAGAAACATTTAAAGAATATTAATTCTTCCAATCCATGGACACAGGATATCTCCCCTTCTGTGTCTTTAATTTCTTTCTGAATGTTTTATAAGTGCTCAGTATGCAGATCCTTTCATCTCCTTCGTTAAATGTATCCCTGAGTATTTTATTGGGTTTGACGCTATCATAAATGGGGTTTTTAAATTTTTCTCTCTTGAATATTTTTTTTTTAGCGTACTGAAACTATTGCTTTTTATGCATTGATTCTGCTCTACGCAACTCCATAGCATTTGTTGATCGGTTCTAAGAGCGTTTTGGTGGTCACCTGTGTATGTTTTAAGAGTCCTTCTCTTTCATACCGTAGGCACCCGTTTTTAGGGATGAAGTGATAAGCTCTCTGCAGGGGGAAGCGTCTGGACACAGCAGTGCCTGAGGCTGGCCAGAGTCTGGAGATGGAAACGCTGAGGCTGGGATGAGTCCGTGGGGCAAGCTTGCTTCCCTCTCCTCTGTAGGCTGAATTTTTCCATCATGAAGTGTTGAAACCCTGCCACCAGAAGAGCTCTGGCATCTGTTGTCTCATCTGAATGGCACACAGGGAAGAGGTCATTTCTGGCCCCTTTCTACAGATGAGGAATGTGTGGTCCTCAGAAGGAAGTGACTCACCCAGGCCCTCAGAGCCAGCATCACACAGCCAGCACCAGCCCAGCCCCTGACTAGAGAGGGGAAGACAGACAGATACCTCCCACAGCCTCCTGGAGGCTGCGGTCCCACCTCCCCCTCGCCTCCCACCTCACTCACAGAGGCAGCATCTGAACACCTCTCCTGGCAGAGCTCTCTCCTGGGAGCCCCTCTCAGTCTTGTCCTCTGACCACAGAAGAGTTTACCGGGGAGCAGAGAGCTCTTAGTGCCGGGAACCTCCATGCGCCAGACACTGCCCTACCGCAAACCTGCGGCCAGTCTGAGGGCGCCACGGCGTTGAGAAATGGACCCATTTCAATTTACGCTAAGGAAAAAATCCCCAGCTACTGGCTGGCTGGTGTGTCACTCTCCATGCACAAATGCTGGAAACAACCTAAGTGTCCAGCAATAGGGGATGCAGAAAGTCAACCGGGGCTCCTCCGGGGTGGAGCACTGGGCTGACCCTAAAGTCTGAGAACCTTATTTTCCCCAGCCCAACCCCACACAAAGCCTGGGACAGACAAAACCCTCCTTAGAGGACAATAAGGAGAGTTGTCGGGCTCAACTTCTTCTCCTTATCATATGTTTAAAAAAAAAAAAAGTCATCTGCAGGAACATACATCAACATGCTGATGGGTTATTTCAAACAGTACAGATTCTAAGGTTTCCCCCTACCTTCTTGATATATTTTCTGATTTTTCTTTTTTTCTTTTTTTTATGTTTTCATTTTTCCTCCAATTAGTTGTGTGTGTGGTGTTGGGGATCAAACCTAGGTCCTCCTGCATGCCAGGCAAGGGCTCCAGCCCCTTTCATCTAACTTTTCAACGATCAAATAGGGATTATTTCTGTAATTAATAATTAAAGCCATTCAAAAATATGAGCAGTTTCTCTTCCTCCCAAGAAGGTGGTTCAGAGCCTTGGTCCAAGGGACAGAGTTCTGGCCTCCATACCAGGCTGCTGCTGCCTAGCTGTGAGAGCCCTGAGGGTCCCACCGCCCTCTGAACTTCAATTTCCCCACACATCACACACCAAGCTCCTCCTGTGCTCCTCCTGCCACCTGCACTGACCTCCTCTGTGAGATGACACCTACACAGACAAAGCCACCCAGCTGGCCAGTCCACGCATCCCAATGACCCTCACCCAGGGTGGCAGGGAAACAGCTGTGTCAGAGGCCAAACCCTGAGAGAAGGCCACCCTCAGGGTCTCTGTGCAGAGAGGAACCGGCTGAAGGCCCACAGCCCTGCCACCCTCAGCAAGTTGGAACGTGTATGCCCAGTGACAGAAAGAAAGGGATACCCACCTACACACACCAGACCAGGGCAAAACTGTAGGCAGGTCCCTCCTTCCTCAGCCTCTTGAGTTGCTGGGATCACAGGTGTGTACCACCATGCCCAGCTAAGACAGGCATTTTTTTTTTAAGAGAGAGAGAGAGGGAAAAAGAGAGAGAATCAACTTTATTTTTTCATCTGGCCTTTGTTTCTCTGACACTTAGCCGTGTATATGGTGCTGGGGTTTGAACCCAGATCCTCATGCATGCCAGGAAAGTGTGATACCACTGAGCCACCACTCCAGCCCCAAGACAGGCATTTTTTAAAACTTTGCATTTTGAAAATGTTTTTTGAAAGACTCAATTTTATTTAGTTTTTCACCTCACTTTCGTTGCTCTGACACTTCACTGTTGTGTACGTGGTGCCGGGGTTTGAACCCGTGTCCTCATGCATGCCAGGCAAGTACTGTAACCACTGAGCCACCTCTCCAACCCCTATTTTGAAATATTTTAAAACAGAAAAGTTACAGGTACAAAGAACTCTCCTGAATTCTACCCAGATCTAGTTGTATTATTTTGCCTCGTTTCTTTATTTTATGGCTACAGATTTGCTTCTCTTTAGTATTGGAGCATAGATTACTTAGGCTTTGTCCATTTAACCCTAAATATGGATTCATATAAACAGTTACAGAGTGCTAATGTTAATTCTTTATAGTTCATATCCGGTGTTACCGATGGTAGTATCAATAACAGCTTCACACTGCTTTCTTCAGCCTCAGTTCCCATGCTGCTTCTTATTATCATGTCTTTTTTGGGGGGGTGTGTCTGGAAATATTCTTTGGCTTTCAGATAAATATTCTCATTTCCCCCATTTTATGGATGAGAAACTGAGGCTCAGAGAGGTTGAAGCACTCACCCAACATCACACAGCAAGGAAATGGAGAGCTGGGGCTCAAGTCTAGGGGCTCCCTCTGGAGCCAGTGCTCTCACCCTCCAGGCCTCAAAGCTTGTAGATAACACCCTTTGGTTCCTAACTGAAAACAGGGCCCCTCTGCTCACAGGTGGACACATGGAAGCCACCTCCCTCAGCAGGTGGTCACTGCTGAAAGAGGGCCTCCTGCTGCTGGTTCCCTGCACCTGGCCCTGGCCCGATGCCATCACCTCAGCGCTGTGGCTCCATTTAACCACTTTCAAATAAAGAGTGTGCTCAGGTGTGGAGGAGCCACCCACCTCTTGCAAACCGGGAAAGGGTTGTAGAGGGCTGCTTTTTCCTTCTCCTAAAGTAAACGTTCAGGCCCAAATGTCCATAGGGCAGAAGGCGGTAAATGCCCTGGAGATAACTTGAACCCCTAACAGCCCCGGGTTGTGACCCTCACCCACCGACCACCCAGGCTGAAGGGGAGCACTGAGGCCCATCATCCAACAGGGTCACTTTCTATGCAAGGGTTGCACAGGAGGGAAGGGTGAGAGAAAGGGGTCACGCATAGGCTGTACCATCTGGGCAGAGGAGGAGAGGCCTGCAGGGGAACCTCACACACTCAGTCTTCTGAGTAAGGTCCTCAGATCCCTGCCCAGAGCCCAGCCCACAGGGAGGTAATGTCCTTTCCCCTAAGGACCAGAGCACCCACCCCACAGTTCCACGCTTGGCAACACTGGCTCCAAATGGGGATGGCTTGTGGCCTGGAGCTGTCAATATCCTCAGAGCCATTGCCCCTGACCTGGTGCCCCCCAGGAGGGGGCCTGTATCACCTCACTCCCCTCCCCTCCAGGCAGTGTCCATCCAACAGCTTTCCGGCCACCATGAGCCACAGAGCTCAGCAGACACTGGGGAAGCGGCCACAGAAGTTCTGTAACCAACCAACTTGGGCTCCTTCTGCCTGAGTTCCAGGCGGTTCCGTCAGCTTCTGAGGCTCATGGTATTGAAAGACTTCACAACTCTGGGACTTCTCCAGAAAAAGACGCCTTGCTGTTCTCTGACACAGAATACAGATGGGCCTGCCTTCTGCGGGTGGCGTCAAGGTGAAGCTACTGTCTCCCATGTGGGCCAGTGGCCTTCTGAGGGCAGAGCCACACTTGTCGCAGGCAGGCCCACTTGACAGTCCCTGGATGGATTCAGCCAGGGCCTGACATAAGTAATCTCGCCAGCAGCTCTTTCCAACAATGAAGATCCAAGAGCGGGGGAACCGAAGCAGAGGCGGGAGCGCCTCCAGGCATGGGCACAGGAAGAAGGGAGAGGTGGACAAGCAAAGGACAAGCTAGGTTTTTATCCCTTGGTGGGTAACTTAACAGACCCACCTGAGACTCTGCCCTCAGGTCTGAGTATTGGTCCAACTGCATGAAGCTGGGGATGCCGGCCCTAGTGCCAGCTCCAGGCCAACTTGCTGCTTTCCCACCTGTAAACAGGGCTTCCAGGCGAGCAACTGCCCCACTCAGTACTGGGGATCGAACCCAGGGCCTCACCCTGCGAGGCAAGTGCTCCAACTCTGAGCCACATCCAGCCCCCTGCCTAACACATGATCAGAAGATACCCTGATGCTTTAGGGTTTTCTTGTGTTGTTTTTTTTTTTTTTTCAGGCAATAGACTCTGCCTCCATGAAAGGCCCAAGAGCACCCATTCTCAAAATCCCAAGGGCAGCCAGGTCAAGAGGACCCAGAGCCTGAGGATCCAGGCACATCTTTTGGAGCGAGAGCCTACTCGTGTGGACCCGATTCACCACGCGTGAAGCTGCCCATGGCTCTTCCCAGGCTCAGCGCGCCACTCCCATGGGACCTCCTCCAGGACCTGAGGTCTGACCCGTCCCCCCAGCTAAGCCCAGGTCCAAGGTGGGGGAGCCACTCTCCTCTGCAGCATCCGCCCCATCTGAGAGCAGCTACTGAATCCTAGCCCCCTGTCTCAAGGCCCGTCTCTGCCATCAGAAGCCCGCGACAGTCCGAGGGAAAGGTCCGAGGACGGCCCCGGGCCTCTCGCGGGTCTCAGTCTTGTCATCCGGAAAGTGGGGCCGGCGCCCATCTCCGCGGCTGGAGAGCGGTCCGGGAAGCCGCTCCCGGCAGTGCCTGGGAGAAAGGCGGAGACCCGACGCGACCCGAGCTGGCGCAGGGGAGGCACCGGCGAGGGGACCCGGCCTCCGCGGCCGGGCATCCCGCTCAGTCCCGCGCCCAGGCCGGGGGAGGCACCGAGAGGGGCCGGCCGCGCAGGACCCGCCGCGCAGGCCTCCACCCGCCGCGAAGCGGGCGCCCCGGCCCGGAGCCCGGTTCCGCCACCCCGCGCCCCGCGCCCCGCGCTCACCTGCGGCCGGGCTCCCGCGTCGCCGCCGCCGCCCGAGTGACCGCCCGAGTGGCCGCGGGCGGGCCCGGCACTCCCGGCGGGGGCGGAGGAGAGGCCGCAGGCGCCCCCCGCTGGCCGCCCTGCCCAGGCCCCGCGCGGGCCCGGTGGCCCCGGAGCCCCTCCCGCCGCGCCCCGCTCCTCCGCCCCGGGGGTGGAGAACGCACCGCCAGCCACCTCCGCGGCAGCCCGCCACCCGCGCAGGCCAGCGGGAGCCAAGCCTTGCCCAGGCCATTTCTCGAGGTCAGTCTCGCAGGGGCTCGCGAGCGCCGGGCGCCCCCACCCCACTCCAGCCCCTCCCCGGCCCCACCCCAGCCCCACCAGCAAGCACTTTCTAGCAAACGTCTGTTGTTGCTCCAGCTCTCCCCACAATCGAGTGAAGACCGAGTTTCTGGAAAGCTCACCAGTCTGGTGCCCTCCGGCCAAGGCAGAAGGTTGCTTTGGTCCCAACCTTCTGACTCAGACTCCAGAATGGGAGCTGCCCACCCGCCGCCCTAGCCCGCACAGGCCTTATAGACCTGGTCTTAGCAGCTCCAGGAGGACAAAGTCTGCCCAAGAAAGTAGGTGCATAACCTGGTAGTGACCTCTGTAACGCAGGGTGGGGCCCCAGAGTTGGCAGAGGAAAAAAAATTAGACGTTTCCGAGTCACCCAGACTGGGCGACAACATCTGAGTCAGGCTGGGTGGGATGGAGACCAAAGAGAGGGAAAATCAAACTAAGGAGGGTGTTTAACTCAGAGACTCCCCAGCTCCCTCCCTCCCAACTTGCCCAAGCTCCCTCATACCCGTGAATGAGCTTCTCACTGTGGGTGGATCCCCAGGGCATGGGCTGTGCCCATTTCTCAGGGCCACCTCCTGGGGAAGCCTGGGAATCTGCAGTTTAAGGAGTACCAGGTGATCTTGTGACAAGCAGGTTGGAGAAACCCTGGTTTTCCTGGAACTCTGTAGTGGGATCCTGGGACCTGGCACCCCAGCTCACCTTAGAGGATAGAGACCCTAGTTTGTCGTGGCCCCACTACCCTCAATGGGCCTGGAAGGCAGCCCAGAGGCCACTCACTTTGAAACCAGCCAAGGAATCAGATGGTGGAAGACTGGGTGACCATCCAGCCACCACTGCAGATGTCAGCAGACAGGTCAGGCACCTTCTCTGGGCATCTGCCCATCATCAGGCATGTCTAAGACATTTGGCTCTCTGGACTCAGGCTGCTCCACTATCAGCTTAGCCACTGAGAGACCTGGCCAGGTCACCAAAGTGTCCCAGGAATTCTTCAGGGCAGCTAGCTTCCCAGGAAATGGGATCTCTGGCACTGGGCAGATGGTGATCCTCATCAGAGCCAACATCTGAACATCTGACCTCTTCAACAGAACCCGGGAAGCAGGGAACAGGAGCAAGTGCCTCCAGGCAGCACAGAGGTGGCAAGAGCTGATGGTCTGTCTCTGCCATTGGGCTTTCAAAGCAGAGCGCAAGGTGCCCTTGGCCCTTTTCTGTATGGGTAGGTCAGGGAGCAACGCAGTGACTTCCACCCCTGCCATCTGTGTCATCGTCACACAAATCCATGACCAACTCTTCTGATGGCAGACAGGAAAGGAGTGCCAGAGAAAGTGAGCTAACCACACTGCTTTCAGTTGTCAAGACATCTCCAGCCCTCCTCTGATGGTTCCTCAACAGCAGCTGCCTCGTGGGACATGCAATCCTCTGTCGGGGATTCTGGCCACCAGCAATCACCCAGAGGTCTAGTGAAAACCCAGAGTGGCCCCACTGAGTCAGGAGAGCTGGGCCTCAGGCCAGACTGGGTAGCAAGGCTCTGATTTCCCAATAGGGCTGGAGTCACTCTCAGAGCTTCTGCTCCCAGGGTAGAGTATGGGAATTTGCATAATTTTAAAAACCCAGATGAGGTTTTTAAAAATCATAAGGACAAGAAATGGCTTTTTCACAACACTGTTGGATGAGTTGGCTAACATCAGAGGAAAAATTATTTGACACCATCTCATATGCATGTTTTAAAAAGAAAAAGAAACCAACCAATAGATTAAAGATCTCTGTGTTTGAGAGCAAAACCAAGAAAATATTTTAGTAACTTTCGAGTGGAGGAGTCTGCATGGAAAGAGCCTCAACACTAAAGGTGCAGTTTGAAGGTGGATGTCTCTGCCCAGGTGAGGGGATTTCTCCAAATGTCCACACTCTTGATTTTATTTATCCACTATGTTGGAAAAACTCCAGGACACATTTGCTTGGGAAAGTCTTGCAGCCATCACTGGAAATTCCAGAATACTCAGCATTCATAGCCTCTGTCAGCATCTGTGGGAGACAGTAGTTTGGAGGCCTTGCCTCACTAGTGCAGGGAGAGGGTTTTAAGACTGAAAAATCAGTCCCCACAATGGTAGCTTAAAACCACTGTCATTCAACTCCATCCTTCCCTCTCTCAGGCAACAGAAACCATAGCCAAGCAGGACAGCTCACATGCTTGTCCTGTCAGACCCTTCCGCCTTCTCCTGCCATTACCGGGAGCCTGGTGTTGGCCTTCCCAGCCACATGGCCCTTGCTACAGATCTCCAAGGAGGAAGGGGCTTCCTCCTTTCCTCACCCCACCCACCAGCAGCGCTCACCTTGTGATCACAGAGGCCCATGGGTAGCTGTGCACCGGCAATGTAGCTCACATGGTTAACCAGGAAGGAGATTCCACACTTCACAGCAGAAAATAAAACAATCTAAAGGTAAGAGCTGGTCATTTCAGCCGTCTTCCTTTCCACCCATCATTTCATCCTTGAGTGATTCTAAAGGCTTGGGATATGCTCCATCCACACCCTTCTCTCCTGGCAATCCAGCTTTACGTGAGAAAACCAACCAGGAAAGATGGTAGACTGAACTCTGAACTATTCTTGCTGCCTCCTCAAGAACCCAGGCGAAGGGCAATGAGAGGATCTTTTAAGGCCCACAGAATGGAGAAAATGAGAGGAAGGAACAGCCTTTGGAAGGGGAAAAGGCAGGTGACGCAGGAAACATCCTGCCTACACTGACAGCTGGGAAAATGAAAACTTAATTACAGTCATCCTGGGCAAGCTCCAAAGCTCAGAACTTGCAAGTGCAGGCAGCTGGGGGGGTACAGATACAATGAAGGTACTGGACTGAATATGGACCCACACCAACACCCCTACACCGGCTTACTCCTCCCCACCCCAGCAGGAGCCTGAAGGGTTTCCCTCTGGAAAAGGTAAAACGGAGAATCTCTGAATTGGGGGAAACCAAGTGTAGCTTCAGGCAGGGCTACCCAACTGAGAACAGGAAAACTTAGAAGCTAAATTTATGTAGGAAGCTGACAGACATACAACTCCAATTCAGTTCCTCTTCCCCACTCTCCCAGGATGTTGGCAGCCAAGCCACAGGCTGGAAAGATCCTGGGGAACCCCACAGTCTGTTCACCCCTGCAAAGCCACATAGCTGATATTGACTCCAGAGCTTTCCCCGGCTCTTAAATGTCCAAACAGGAACTACCAGAAATCTGAGGAAAGCAAGCCTCTAACCTCAGAGTCCAAAACAGCAGAAGAAAAAGTCGACAGACACTATGCAGGCAGACAAAAATCTTAACAAAGTGGTGTGCAAGGACCCAGGTTCAAACCCCAGCACCACATATACAGCTAGGTGTCGCAGAAGTATAGGCCAGATGAAAAAATCAATGAAGAGTGATTCTTTCTCTTACTCTCTCCCTCTTTGAAAAAAAAATAACATCCTCAGAGACTCCAAAAACAATTTGTACCCATGAAACAAAAATGCATTGAACTAAATGGAGACAAAAACAAACGAATCAAACTTGGAAAGGAAGAACATGATAGCAGAAACAAAAAATTCACAGGAGGGTCAAAAGATAAAGTTGAGCAAGAAATCAGAGATGGGAAATAGAGAAGAAAAGATAAGGAAACTAGAGGCTCTGTCCAGCAGACCCAATATCTGAATAACCGGGAGTTCCTTAGAAAACACAAGGGAGGAAAGTAATAGGAATTCAAGATTTCTCAGTATCACAGGATCAAATGCGCCCGCAACATCAAGTGCCCAGCACAATAGAGAAAAACAAAATTTCCATACCATTTCATAACACTGGGAACAAGAGAAGATCCTAAAAATTTTAGAGGGGGAAGGAAGAAAGGTTACAATCATTAGCCTTCTGCCAATGACCCTGGGAAAAATGAAGCTTTCAAATTCTGAAGGGAAAGTGTTTTCCAACTGAGAATTCTATATCCAGCTAAACTATCAATTGGGCACAAACAAGGGACATTTTCATCTGTTTATAGCCTGTGCACTCTTCTCCAGGAAGCTGCTAGGGTATGTGCAGTAGTCAAAGGAGAGAGTTGATCAAAGAGGGAAACAGGATAGAGAGAAGAGGAGCTGCAGCAGGGTTGAAGGAAGGGACGCTCCCTGGTGGAGGTGGAGAGGCCAGGATGATGTCTGTGCACCAAGCAGACTGGTCAGAAACTGTAGGTGAGGCACTTCTGACAAGATTAAAGTGATTAAATACACGATGCAGTTGAGAACTTGCAGGGCCTTAGAACACTGGCAGAGTTTTGGACGAATTAGTAAACTGCATGGAAACTAAAACCAAAACAAACTCCAGGAAACACAAAAAGCCTGTTCAGAATAAGCAACCAGGCCGGGGTATGGCTCAGTGGTAAAGCATGTGCTTAGCAAGCACAAGACTTTAAGTTCACTCACTGCACCAGAAGAAGAAAAAAATCATTTTATTACACAGCTTATTTGATAAAAACATAGTCTCGATAATGTAAACACTGAGTATTGTACTAAAAAAAAAATCAGCCAGGACCCAGAAGGTGTTCAGGGGTGGTGGGAACTCAACATTTAATTTCAAGAAATATCAAAAGATGGCAATAGAGAGATGTTAATTAGAAACATGGAGGTTAACGCTTCCCCAAAATAAACAAACCCCACCAAAAGATGACAAGTGACTGTGTAAGGAAAGGAGGTTAAGTGCAGAAGCAGCTAGAGGAAAAAACTTTTAGGAACATTTGGCTTTAAACTATGACAAAACTGATGTCCCTCTACTTGATCTGCTTGTCACTTTCTTGGCAGGCCCAGCCCCACTCCAGGTCTACCTGCGCCTGCCTCGGTATCTCCATCGCACCCTCCCCTGAAAGGGTCTTCCCAGTGTCGCCTGTTATTCTTACGTCCATCTCTTGGGAAGATGTCTTGAGTACTTAAGCCTGGTCTGTGAAAACACTGTTTTATTGAAAAAAAGAACCTTTTTTTTTTCTTTTTCTTTTTGCAGTACTGAGGCTTGAACTCAAAGGCAATCTAAATCACATTCCCGCTCTTTTCAAGACATGGTCTTGCTAAATTGCTGAGGCTGGCCTCTAATTTGCAACTCCCCTGCCTCAGCCTCTCCAGTAGCTGGGAAGTGTGTGCCACCATGCTGCTGGTACTGGGGATTGAACCCTGGGGGGCTTTATCACTCAGTCACATCCCCACCCCTATTTATCTTTTGAGACAGGATCTTGCTAAGTTGCTGAGGCTAGTCTCAAACTTGCAATTTGCCCTGCCTCAGCCTCCTGAGTCACTGGGATTACAGGTGTGAGTCACTGCACTAGGCTTGAACTGGGTTTTAAAAAACAGGATTCTTGGTACAATCCACCTTAAGACTGTTTTGGAGCATGCTCCTGCAAAGCCACAGACATGAAGCTACGCACTGAGTGATATGCCTGCAAAAAAGGTTTGCAACCTAAATTGAGCAATTACTCTTAAAAATCGACCATTTAAACAGGCAAATTGATAAGCCTCTCCCTTCATTTTTAATGTTGACATTAAACAATTTTCTGGATAGAAATGGATCCTATTCAACTTTAATCCCTTATTTTCAAATAGGAGTTGGTTACTTGCCTTAAACACACACACACACACCAAGGGTGTAGGGGCGCACACTTGTGATCCCAGTAACCTAGGAGGCTGGGGCAGGGAGATTCCAAGAGGCCAACCTAAGCAACTTAGCAGGGCTGTTTTTCAAAAACTAAAAAAAAAAAAAGGCAGGATGGCCTGGATGCATCTCGGTGGTAGAGCATTCAAGTGTGAAGCCCTGGGTTCAATCTCCACCACCACAATAAATATATAATGCACAAAATAAAAGGGGCTTGGGGACATAGCTCGGTGCAGGCCCCCAACTTCAAACCCCAGTATCACAAAATGATCAAAACCCCCACACATATACAATTCTATTTTACAACACACATACACACACACACACACACACACACACACACACACACACTCACTTTTGCTATCCAAAATGGATTATTTCAGATTGATAATTTGTTGTGGTTTTAAATTGTTTTCCTGGGCAAGAAATTTAAAGCATGTTACTTATAAAGTGAAATTTTTCCCAACTTAAAAGTCAAAGAAGCCTCGCATGGTGGCCATGCCTGTAATCCCAGTTACTTGGGAGACTGAGGCAGGAGGATAACAACAACTTAGCTCCAGCAACTTATCGAGACCCTGTTTCATAATAAAAAGGGCTGGGATGTGGCTCAATGGTACAGTATCCCTGGTTTTCATCCCCAGTACAATAAAAAAAAAAATTCAAAGAAGTCACATTCCTAAGCTAAACCAGTAACTCTAGAACACTCACAATAGACTTCTGAATTCCGAGGAACAGAATTCACAGCAGAAATTCTACAATCACATGAAGGCCTAACAAAGTGATTCCAAGGAAAACATCTTTAAAAAATACTGCTGTGCTCCTGAGGCCTGGAGAGATGGCTGTCTGGATTCCCCACAGCTAGCTTTCATCATCTTCTCTCAACAAAATTTTCCAGCGATTTTTCCAACAAAACCAGAGGCAGTTTTCTGCCTTCTCTGCCCCAAGTAACTAGCTTCTTTTTCCCAGATGAGCTCCCTCCCTCTACTCACCATATAGTTCATGCCACTCTGACACGTAACTTAGGAGCTGTCATTGTTGCTGCTGCTGTTACTGGAGGTCTTAACGGTAAAAGACTGGTGGAGCTTTTAATGGGAGGGTAGTGGTGGAGAAAGGTCAATGTAACGGATTATTTCCATCCGTTTTGCAAAAGACAAAGTTTTCTAAAAAGTGGAAATTAAATATTGAAAAAGAGAAGAGCACGTTGTATTTTTAACGCTGAACGTGTAGCAAAAAGCATTAAAAGATGAAACTTTCTCAGAGCAACTCATGAAAATTCACCTAGAATATAAAATGGGCTTTTCTTCTCAGTAAACTTGATTCAGAAGAGAACTGCCATCAAATAGCAAGTATTCTTTATAAAATCCCTATCAGAGGTATGCTAAAAAGTACTGGCCATTTCATGAGTCCATTCATCAGTCCGACATGTAAATTTCCGAAAGTACCTTGCAAGCTTAGGTTGGCATGTTGCCCATACTGACAGAAGTTCTCCATACGTGGTATGGGATGGCAGACTACTACTGCATGACCCCGTTTGTGTTAAGGAGAAAACACCTCCCCCCGAAAGTTATCCCAAAACATAAAAATAGTTCTGGGGAGTTAAGTGGGATTCGGAAGTTTAAGGCAATTGCATCCTTTTCTTTAGACATTTACCTAACCATTTCTTCACAATGGAACAATGTATTGTGAAATTAAGTGAATTTACTAAATCTACATAGGACAAAACTGTCATACGCATTCATTTGCTCTGTCACTCGCTATGCAAGGAACCTCTGGGATGCAACTGGAACAAGGAGTGCACGTGTCTAGGGAGCGCTTCCAGTTCCATGTTGAAGAGGCGAGGAGCAGGCAGCCGCGGCGGGCAGTCCAGTGTGGCCGCCGCTGTCTGCATACAGTTGAGCAACTTCATCCTTAACCACCGAAGCAACCATCCAGCATGTCACCAGGTGAAGGACGCTCATACTTCTCCCTTTAGAATTCTGAACGCAAGCTTTCGGGGCTGCACGTTTGTTACTAACCCTGCTGTTCTTGTTCCTCGGAATAACCACCTTCTTTATCCAAAGAATACGTGCAACTTGTTGCTCCACTCAAGTACTTCAGTTTCGTAGTGCAGCAAGCACAGCCCCTTACATTAAAGCACTAATAAAATGGGCTGGCATTTGCAAATAATGGAATTCTACAGGGTCAGCTTCTAGCCTTGCAAAGGCTGTGGGGAGGCCCAACCGGTATCGTGGTCTAGGACAAGGCAGGAGACAGCATCCCACAGCTGCCATCTTCACTGCCTGAGGATGAAACCAGGTTTGAGATCATTAGGGAACCCACAGAAATGCTATATATACAAGAAAACCTCTACTTCTGAACAGGGTTGCGTTTAGAATTACAAATTAAAAAAAAAAAGTAGCCATTTGGGTTCTATATAAAGGCTCATACGAGAGATTCTGAAGATAAATGAAAGCACAAAGCCTTTATTGAATTGCAGATTATGAATAATAAACCCAATGGTAAAGCATGGGGGGTAGGGGTCAGATGTGCATAGAAATGCAATTTATAAAATTTTCAAGGCAAACAATTGACATCTTTGAAGACACTGTAGTTAGCTTGTGTGTGTGTGTGTGTGTGTGTGTGTGTGTGTGTGAAAGCTTCCAGGTGTGCAATTCATTCAGTTTTCATAACTGGTGCCCAGTGATATGACCTCAGGAAATGTTGAGATTTCATAAATCATTTGTATCAAATCTCTCTCTGGTAAACTCCTTAGTGCCTCTGCAGCAGCAACTGGACAAGACTGGAAAGGTTTCGAGGTGATTCAAACCTCCAGCACCTCACAGGAATCCGAATTTCTTAACACAGAAGGCAATGCTAATCAAGGAAGGAAACAAATAAAAGGTTATTAAAAACACTGACACTGCCAAACTTTCTAAACACTTATCTATGAATGTAACACTAAATATATATATATATATATATATATATATATATATATATTTATCC
The DNA here is from genome assembly GCA_004027875.1 of Aplodontia rufa. NCBI lineage: Eukaryota > Metazoa > Chordata > Mammalia > Rodentia > Aplodontiidae > Aplodontia > Aplodontia rufa. The sequence continues at coordinate 28,191 of PVKS010014906.1, read as the reverse complement.
CAACAGCCCTTCTCACTTTATGTCCAGAAACTATGGCTACTCACTTTTCACCTTTAACGCTGTATGTTCAAAACAGTGTTTTTCACTAGTCAGTAAAGTATAAAGATGTGTAGGATTACAGGCTTTCAAAGCCTTTTTAAAAATTAGCTTCTCTGTAAATTTCAATATATAAAAATCAGAGAGGATCTCAAACTTAAGTTTAGGAACACAATATTATGATACATTGCAACTACATATAAAAGACAAAAATGAAAGATCTTATGGAACAACTATGTACAGCACAGACCCCAAGTTGAAAGGAGAAGACAAATTTAAACTCAACGAATGTGGCCTTGACAGACAGGGTGACTAAACCCTGGGGGGCAAGTCCTGCCCCACAGGCACTGGCTTTAGAAAACACCTCGCCCTCCTCCTCCTCACCCTCCCACGGCCAGGTCATGATCAGCTTTTTTTCTCCATCCTCCCTCAGGGCTGCTGTTTGTGTTTTGTCTCCACAGCATCTTTAAGATGAAATAATACTGCTAAAAAATTCCCCCAGACCATCCTTAGCAGAGACTTTCCCTTTTACCAGACTGCACAGAAGCCAGTGCGGGGAAAGGCAGTCAAGAGCCCCAAACGCCAAAGGTTTAAGATGTAGAAATGATGCTGTACGAATACCAAGACACACAGCTGAGTGAAAACCTGAGTTCCACATCATCATCTCTCCTTTCTCATGCGGCTAACATGTCTGTCAGGAAATTAGGACACACCAAGAACTGAAACCAAAGAACCACACCACCACCCCTCTTCCTAACATGTTCACTCTTTCAGGCTAGTGGATTACGTTGAACACTTAATGTCAAAGCACAATACGTATTTAAACACAACAGCATCCCCTGCAAGATGAGTAAAATACCATTAAATAGTTCATTAACTAAAGACCGTCCTTAAATATTTAATCCTGAATATCATATCGATTAGGAGGCTTCAAAATCTATTTTTCTGGTTAATAATTTTGTCAACATTCAATTTATACATGTATTTAGCTCGTTATTTTTGACCCACCCCAAACAAAACAAAACACCAAGTTGCTTAATGTGTGAGAGGTCAAGAAAAAAAGGTTTTAGCTTGGCACTGTGGTGCGTGTCTGCAACACCAGGGTCTCAGGAGGCTGAGGCAGGAGGACCTCAAGTTCAAAGCCAGCCTCAGCAACTCAGCATGGCCCTAAGCAACTTAGCAAGACCCTGTCTAAAAATAAAGAAATAAAAAGGGCTGTGGCTCAGAGGTTAAGCACGCCTAGGTTCAATCCCTGGTACAAAAAAGAAAAGAAAGGGGGCTGGAGCGGTGGCTCAGAGGTTTCGGCGCTTGCCTGGCAAGCACAAGGACCCGGGTTCAAACCCCAGCACCACGTGCACAACTAAGTGTTGGAGCAACTAAGGCCATGTGAAAAACTCAATAAAGTTGTTTCTGTCTTTCTCTGTCTCTCTCACTGTCCCTCCCTCTTTAAAAAAAAAAAAGAAAAAAGAAAAGAAAGAAAAAAGGTCTGGACCCAGGGTATGTCAAGTTCTCAAGCCATGCAAAAAAAAAAAAAAAAATTCCACTGTAAAACGTGACTTGTTTCTTAGCTATGTGAAACATCAAGGAGCACGTTAAAATGTGTCCTTTACCATTTAATCCAACCGTAAATGTTTTGACAAAATGGCAGGCAGCTAGTCTCATGGTTTAGAAGAGGCAAGATGAATACTTCCAAGGAACTGCTTGTACAAAGCTTTGATCCCAATTTAATACTCCATCTAAATATTTCACTAGATGAACTAATGCCACTGCCGAAAGCTACTATAAAGAGTAACTATTAAATGTAACTTTCCTACTCAATTAAGTTTAATAGAGCCATTTACAGAATGAATACTTTACTTACAAAACACTTTCTGTGGGTGTTGCTTTCTACTAATTGGAATAGTTTAATTAGCCAGGAGATTACTAAGAATAGATGGATAAGAATAAATCCATCTGATCATTAATTTTAACATTTCAGTATCTATCACAGCAGAATTAGGACTGGCTTCTTAAAGAGTTTACCGTTTTATCTTTGAAAAACTGTGAAGCACCAATCCCCTAGAAATACTTGGTGACTAAAACATGAAATCAATAGCACATTAGAATTAAAGGAACCCATCAGTTTTTGAACTGTAGATCAGTATTAAAGTAAAACTGAGCAAATGCAGTCATCAACAATACAAATACCAGCAAAACTTACCAGTAATACCTGATAATGGGGATTTCTAGGGCTTCCTATGGAGCAAACCGATAACTATGTCTCCTGTCAGCGGGGAAGTCCATTCAATGAAAATGTGCCACAGCAACAGGGTCCTATACTTTATGCTACCATATTCTTTTCTGACCCTCCCATATTTCTGGAAACCCCAAACATCATAGGCTTCTGCAAACACACTTACCATCACATGGGGGAGAAAAATGCAAAGAAAACACACAGTGATACAAGACTGTGGTGCACAGGAAAGAGACTATTAAAAGTGCTCTTCCCAGGGCCCACGTTCTGCCCTCTGAAGATGTTATCCAGGAGTATCAGGTGCCAAATCAAATACCCTCAATATTACCAAGAGGCTCAAAGTATAAATGAAGGTAAAGTACATTGAACATAGGACAAAAATGTAGTATGATCGACTGAAGACTGGAGGCAATTACATGTAAAGACCACAGCTCCTACAGATTGTAGCCAGACTTGAGCACCGACGGCAACGTCGGCAAAGAGAACAAAGACACCAAAGACCAGGCACCTTCACGGACACAGTAATAACTGCAGGGGAAAAGTGCATTGACTGTTAGCATCAAAAACTCAGGTTTTGTACTGACACCCCTGCTACCCATCAGCACCTCTGCAAACCAGTGTTGAAATGTCTCTTAAGACCAGGTACACATACATGACCTCCAGAGAAATGTCACCACAGTGAGGCAGAATTTGTGAAGTCCCCTTCTACAAATACTAGGCGAAGCAAGGTTATGATTCATGGACATGGATGGGCTGTAATATTTAAATGACACATATTGATAACAGACACAAGATCTTTATAGAAAAGTATTAAAACTCAAAAAAGAAATAAGACAGGAGCCAAATACAGAGATGAAATGTACAAAACAAATGAGCAGGCAAACTAAAAGTTCTTGAAAGTATTTTACTTCAGATTGAAAAATGAACAGTTTCCACACTGCTCATTGCAAGATACACAGTATTCACGAATACAATGCTGGTCATTTGAGGAAATGTATACACACCTCAATTTCTCCTTCATGCTTTTTTCTTTTAGAAAGATACTGTTTACCAAAAAGAAACTTCAGCAGTACAGGAAAAACTATTTTCCCAATAAATTTACGAAAACCTAAGATTCCCAATGGAATCAAGATTATCTTCCCGCTACCACCACCTTAATATAATCACATGCTTATTGGAACACTAATATTCGCACCCTACAAGTACATTTACTTTCAACAATGAGGGTGATTCTTTAAAAAAAACTTCAGTGTGGTAAATGTAACAAGGATCTCTGCAAGTATTAAGTGTCTGAAATAGGCAGCTAATACTGGATTTAATATTATTTTATAAATAATTGTTCCCTTAGCGGTAAACATAAGTCTACACATTCACAATAGTCCTACAAAATAAATACTGTGATTACGCACAATATGTTATGACAAACTAGCTTCAAAAAACAAAAGCTCGACATCTTGATAAAAAATTCAGATCAGAATAAAATGTGACTCTAAAATTTAAACATTGTCAAAATAACATCACATTTAAAATCTTCCACAGTTTACACAAGTACTATGAGTTTCCAGTTTTGGAACATATTTTTCCTTTGTGAATTAAAATACGAACATATTGAAAATTGTTAATTTCAGTGATGACATCAGTTTTGGTCTTACTTTAGCATTATTTTCTTTATAAAAAGTTGCACTAAGTGTCCATTAATGGTCTGATTGGTCTTCAATATTTCATAAATGTATATAAAAGAAATTCCTAAAAGCCAATAGTACTTTATATGTATATATATATATAAAAGAATCTCTTCTCAGAAATGGCCGTATTTAACAGAGCCACACACACTGATGCTAACAGAAGAGCTTTCACCTTGGAAGAAAACATTTTCAGAAATGTCACTTACATTCTATTATATTAAATATTCCCAACTGAGTTTCAAACCCAACAGGTGATGAATAACAGAATTATACATCTCATTTACACTCAGAGCTGACTACAACCAAAATTTACAGTATGATTTAAAACAAGCCAATGTTTAAAAAAGTTTTAATTAAAGATAACAATTCCATGAAAGGAGAGGATAAAGAATGGGATGACAAGAAGTATTTGGTCTTAATAAGGCAATACAAAATAGATCCATTATCAAAGACCATTTAATTTTTAAAGATGGACAATACCAAAAGCATAAAGTGGAGTATAAGAAAATAGTTTTTTATAAGTATGATTTAATTAAAGCTGTTTACAGTTATTCTCTCCCACAATAGTTAAGCATGAGTTTAAAAGAATAAGAGATGAGAAACGCAAGCACACGCAGCACACAGGGTCAGAGGAGCCGGCATGCACAATCTGTGGGGCTCGAGGTCTCACTGCAACAGGAATGAGGCCAGACAGGGCGGCCCCGTGTTTCCTATTAGGAAGAAGTGGGGAGGGGAAAACAAAGACGGAAGAAAGAAGAAAGAAAGAAAGATAGATACAAAGACTGCAAAGGAAACAAACACAAAGTCATGTAACTGCCAACTGCCCAAAACAACAGCACTATAGAAAACAGTTGCAAGTTAACTCTCGGAGATGACTAGAGATTTTTCAGTGTTTACACAAAAGTACATAGTACATTTTTTTCCTTTTTTTTTTTTTACAAAATAAAATAAATGTCATTTGCCACCATAAACCTTTTCTTCAGAGAGGAAAAAATTTCGCAGCAGGTCACAAGGGATCTATTTAGTCATTTCAATGTTGAGAAAAACAAACTGAGTAATAGAACTAATCACTTCCCTATATACGGATGTCAAGATGACAATTCAGATTATTCTTCAAACTAATCCTGAGAAGAAATCTGTTTACATTTCAAACAGTAATGTTATGTAAAAAGTATTAACAAATCCACTATTACAAATATCAATTTCCTATATGGTCTTCTATATATACACACACAATAAAATGGTAAATATATGCAAAAATATTAAAAAAAACATGCGCAGATCACTTTCCCCTTTGGAATCTGGACTTCCTATAAGATACTTTTGTTTGCCTTCCCCACCCATCCTCTGACATTGTTTTCTGTTTCTATCACCCTACCCACACTGAATACTATTCCCTATAACTCTGCATAAAGCCAATGAGAAATATATTTATTTTACATTCAAGCTTTAAATCTTAAAATGACCCTGTTGTAGCACATGACTTATCAAATGAGCAGCCTTTTTTTTTCCCCTTTTTTGCTTGCTTTTGTTTTTGCAGTTGTCAGTCTTCATGATCCATTCCGTGGCGAGCTGGGAAAAAACGCAGTTGCTAAATCAATGTCTGAACAGTGTGCGGCTCCTGCGTGTCTCCCAGGAGTCCCTATGCAACTGTCCTGAGCATGAGATCATTGCACACAGAAGACAGTCCATCGCACAGCGCCGACTATCTACAAAGGTCTGAGAGGGGCGCGTCCCTCTTGTGTTTCCTCTTTTTGCCATGGTAATACTGATTATTGGATTTGCCTTGATGCTGTTTGTTTGCCATCAAGGAACCATGGCTTGTTTGAGTTGTACCTTGGAAGCCTTTGCTGGAAGAACGGAAGAGCCTTGCTGATCCATGCTGCAGAAAGAAAAAGCAATCGAAAATACGTCAGTATTATGGATCAGCAAACCTGAATACAGGGGGTGCTTTCTGAATTAGAAATTGGTTGCCACACTGAGCTCTAACTTTCTATGAGGCAGAAAAAGAGGGGTAACTATAGGGGTTAACTCCTTTGAGCTCCAAAACTTACATTATTTTAAAAATGAAAATATTGCAGAACTAGACCACTGTCTTGTCTTCCTGAAAGTATTCTTGTGGAACCTGCCAGTTCATCTACCATATACTGGAGGGTGTTACAGGAAGGCGGGCTTGGACAGGCACAGCTGCTGCACAGGCTGACTGGGGGCGTCGGCCTGGCAGCCGCTCCTGCCTGCTCCTGCTCTCCTTACCTGTGACTTTCTCCTGACAGCAGCCTATTGCATCAGCCCTGTCACTTTAATCACTATTACTCAATGAGTCTGTGTTTGGTGCAGGTGGCTGAGGCTGGAAAGGCAAAGTGGATTCAGCAAGCCAATCAGACATGAGGTGACTGACAAACCAGTAACCTCTGCTCCCAACAGGCCTTTTCCCAGGGTCCCAGCTGTATGCAGAGAGGGTGACAGGACCTCGGCCAGAGCTCAGCACCAACAGCTTGCTTCCCCCCTCGCTTAGACTCATTATTCAGGGTTAATAATTTTAGGCAACTGAAAAACAGAGCATCTCTGTGGCCTCTTTCAGCCAGAGCCAATATCAATAAACTGGCCATGAAGCCTCCCAGCTGCCTGATGAGGTTCAATGCAGGCAGCAAGAGATACATCATTTCCAGGTATGCATAACACCGCCATCAAATCACAAAAAAACTTCATATGCAGTTTAATTTCAAGCACAACTGAAATCTTTTTATAACCTGATTTTTTTTTTCTTTTGGTGCTAGGGATGGCACCCAGGGCTTTGAGAATGTTTCAGCACACACTCTACCACTGAGCTATATCCCCATCCCTGATAACAATTTTTTATACTGAAAACTGTAAAAAGGTGGATTGGCTAGGACATCTTTAGTTAGTAGGTTCACACAAAGATTTATGGTATGATGTCACACAAAAGGCCTCAACACCCTATTACTAGAAGCACTGCCATGCTTTGGAACCTCTTAGAACAAAACAGGTTTGTTCTTTAACCTAGTTTCTAACCCAGGATAACCATTATTCACACGTAAGAAATTATAACTATTCTGCATTGAACACTAACAATTAAAAACACAAATTCCACACACCTGAGATTTGTTGGTGCTATTGGATGTGTTAGTGGTTTGGGTGCTCTGCATTTTCCCAACTGCCTGAGAGGACTTCAAGGACACATCTTGTGACCCTGCTCGGTTCCCAGCAGACGGCCGGCAAAGCAGCTGTTTCGGGGTTTTGCATGGTGTCGCATCGGAATCCTAACACAAGTCACATGGGTTATAATGTGATGTGTTAGTAATTTACATATTCTATATTCAGAAAGGAAAACAATCTTAGCTAAGTACTCATCAGAATAAACAATAGAATCATTTAGGAGTTAAGGAGGCACAATGAAGAATTTACAAAACAAACTGCTAAGTTTTCCTCCAAACATTTTGAAGTGACTCATTTTATCACAGGACTTCCATTCACTGTCAAATTCACCGTCTACATTGGATTTGTTAACAGTCTGTGAAGGGACTCACAGAGGTCCCAGGGTATCTGCATTTTTACTTACAGAAAACAACATGGTACCCTGGAGGGAGCACAATAAAGAGTGAAGGACCTAGGTCCCAGTCCTGGCTCAATGTCTTCAATCAAACACAAGATGATGGATTAAGGGACATAAATTTCTGAGAGTCTGTGATGACAAGATTCCTCCAACCAAATGCCTTGTGTGGTACAGACCTACCACAGACAGTGGGCTCAGCTCCATTGGTTTCTGGACTGACTGGGCTATGGACTCTCTCTGCCCTTCACCTCGGTGCACTACTAAGCTTTTCAGAGTCCCTAATGCTCCATCTCAAGGTCTCTGCTTCTGTTCCCAGTCTCCCCATCCCTGTGTCTGAGATGTCTAGCTCAGCATTCTGTCCTCCAGAGCATTGCTCCAGGATCCAACAAGGCCCACAGGGAGATTCTGCAATATGAACAGATATGACTCCATAATGATATGTGGTCATCGTCAACAACACAAAATTAGGTCCCTTACACTTTTACATTTCTTTTTCTCACACACTTAATAAACCTGAAATTCAAATGATAGGTAAATCCATTTTAAAGATTAAATTTAAATTTAATAAAGAAAATTAACTTTTGATGTAACTGACACTTAAAAAGTCAATCAGGATAGAAAGAAAATTAGAGGTAGGGAAAGAGAGAAACTGGGAGAATTTATTATAGTACAAGGGTTCTTTCTAGGGTGAAGGAAATATTCTTGATTGGTGATGGATGTATAACATTGTGAGTATTTTTAAAAAACACTGAATTTATACATTTAATTTTAAGTGATGAGATTTATGGAACACAAATTATGTCTTAAATTTTAAAAATTCAATTAGGAAGCTCAAGAATGTTATTCTACACTAAAGAAGCCTTACACAAAAGAGTAATTGTGTAAGCATACAGTATTTGCTATATGGTTCCATTTATATGAAATTATGGACGAAGCAAAATTAATCTGTGGTATTAGAAAATCATAATAGTGATTTCCTCTGAGGGTACGACTGGGGGGTTGATTAGCGAGAGTCTCGAGGGAGTTCCTTAGGGTGCTGGTACCATTCTATACCTTGTTAGCATTTAGGGTTACACATGTGAATGCATTAGGTAAAAACTTAGTGGATATACAATTAGGATTTCCTTTATGTCAATTTCACAACAAAAGAAAAAAACTACAAATATTTAAATCTGGTTAACAATGTACACTAAAGAAGTTTGAAAGAAGTGTCCTGATACCTGTAATCTGCTTTGAAATAGACCGAAGAATAAGATGAATTAATGGCTAGCATGATAGGTGGATGGTAGGTATCTGACAGCAAGTCAAACATTAACAGTAGAATTCCAGAGATGGACACAGAGACTTTACTAAAATGCTACCACTTCTGCTGAATGTATAAAAAAGGTTGAGAAAAAGGGTAAGTATTAAAGTTGTTAAAATTTCCCAGTAACAAGAAAAGGAAGAAGCTTCCTTAGCCCTCTGGACAGAGTGAACCCCAAGCATGTGTAAGCACTGAAGTTTCCAAAAGCCATATCTTTCATACTTACGACATCACTAGAGCTGGACTGCGTGGCAGAAGAGGAGGACACTGGACCTGATGAAGAGTTTGAAGAGTGTTTACTAAGAGATTCCGAAGTTTTACTTCTACATTTTCCAAGGGCTTCATTTTCTTCAGACAGATTATTATTACATTTATCTAACTGCTGAGTATCTACTATCAAGGTAACACCATTTCCTGAAAGAGTGGCAAAAGATTGGAAAACGTTGCTTCCCATTAAATACACAAAACACAGAAAAGCCTCTAAGATGCAATCAATGAAAAAATTCTCACCATTACATGAAGGTTCAGGCCTATTCTGCAAGCCCCACTGCTTTGATATCCAATCTCTGTATGTGGCGACTTCATCCGTTACTCTAATTATTCTACCCAATATGCTGCATGTGTTTAAACAGAGAAGAGGGTATATTAATTTAAAAATAAGAAGTTACAACCAATTGTGATACAACAGGCTGATCTGAGTTAAACTTTTACCTCTCTGTTTCATTGTTGGGATAGTACTTTGCTATTGGCGAAACAGCATGACTCAAAACCACGTAGGCATAATCAAAGGCCTGTTTCACTTGCATGGCCCCATATGAACTCCTTCCAACATCATTACCTTTAAAACAAATGTATATATAAAGTAGTAAGCTTGACTACTGCTTAATATGAATTAAATGCTGACAAGCCCACTTTTGGGAGAGCAAAGGCAAGAGTTTTACCCAGCTACAACTGCACCCAGAAGTTGAGTTGTCAGTTGCTCCCAGAGCTCCCCAGTCTCTGAACATGCAATAGGTACTTCATCATGGTATATAAACTGCCTAAATGTATTCTGGCCCAACAAGAATTCTCCTATCACACATATAAAGAGTAATGAAAACAAAAGAAATAGCTGCCTATTCTCCCCTGGGAATGAAACCAAGTTAAAATAGAAATACCAGTGGATTTTGGTTTTTATCAGCTGTAGATATGCCTCCCATGCTAAACTGTGAGCTCCTAAAAACCAAGGACTGTCTTACTGAAACATCTTTTTTTATACCGGGGACTGAACACAGGGGAGCTTTACCACTGAGCCACATCCCAGTTCTTTTTATTTTTCATTTTGAAAACAGGGTCTCACTAAGTTGCTGAAGGACTCACTAAATTGCTGAGGCTGGCTTTGAACTTGTGATCCCCCTGCCTCAGCCTCCTGAGTTGCCAGGATTTATAGGTGTGAGCCACTGTGCTCGGCTTACTAAAAAATCTGTAGTTTGCACAATGCCTTTGCACAGATTGGCTCCCAGTAAGTACTCCTCAATGAATAAACACATAGAACTATTTTTTTTTTTTAAAGAGAGAGGGACAGTGAGAGAGACAAAGAGAGAAACAACTTTATTTAGTTTTTCACATGGCCTTCGTTGCTCCAACACTTAGTTGTGTACGTGGTGCTGGGGTTTGAACCTGGGTCCTCGTGCTTGCCAGGCAAGCGCTGAAACCACTGAGCCACCGCTCCAGCCCCACATAGAACTATTAATGTTTATAAGGCACCTCAATAATCCATAAAAGTGCCCCCAATTATTGTAGCTCTTCATTCTTTTTCCTGACTCATATTCAAAGTTACACATTAAAGCAAATGACTAAAAGCACTTCCATTAAAACACGATAATACAGAATCTAAATTATTTTACAACTGCATCAGGAAAAGATATTGCTCAGAAAAACTAAGATACAAGCAAACAAATCTAACTTCATGAAAGCAATTTATGAACAATTTTCAAGTCCCTGGAAAAAGAACAGGAGGGCTATGTAACATTAAAGCGGACAAAAAGCAATAAAAAAAAAAAAAAAACACAACAGTCTCCTTAAATCATTTTGTTCATGAATTTGGAGACACATTACTACCATGCCCACTGACTCAAGAACTTCAAAATCACCTCCTTACAGTCCTGGCTGACTTTCAGAACTGCTGGTTGGAATCACCAGCAACGAAGAACCAAGAAAAAGGAAAAACCATTGTCATACTGGAGCTGCACGCAAATCTACCCCAAACAGTGAATACCTACTGACTTGTAAGGGGTCAAAAGGATCCCATTCCCAACTCCTCTGAAGCCTCTAAGGAACTTTTCTGATGTGTGTGTTCTGTTTATTCCAGTATGTTTGCTGATGAAAGACTTTGATTAAAAACAAAACGGCAACAGAAGTCAGCCTGCATCTGGCACTAAAGAGAGGCCAGCAGTACAAAGCGGCAGACAATGCCCTCGCTGTGAGCACCCACAAATTTACCTAATTTCAATACCTGGTTGTAAAGGATCTTCAATGTAAAGCATCGATGGCCTGTAGCCATCTAGCATATTTTTCTGTACTTCATCTTTGGCCACATATGAACCACCATCCTTTATCCGGATGCCAGTCTTTAAATAATTGAAGTGTCGTCCATATAATTCAAAAAATTCTATTAAGAGAACACCATAGTTTGTATTGGGGATGCAAGCATCTTCCCTGGGATGTAACTAAAAAAGAGAAAGAAAAAAAAAAGGAAAAAATTATTTTGGATTTTCTTTAAATTATCAGGGAGGAGTTGACACCCTAATTTCTATGAGCAATATTATTCTAATTCTGGTTTAGCCTAACAGTCAATAGACAGGAGTAATAAAAGGTTGAACTGCTATCATAGACAACACTATAAAACAATCCATGGGTACAAACCTGGTGGGGTACAATTTGCAAGGCTGAATTCTGCCCCAGCAAGCTGACAAAGCTGTGCGGCCCACCACACTGGAGAGGTCACACTGATTCACATCAGTCTGGCAGTTTGCAGCCAACGCCACACAGACGCACAAGACCAAGGCTCTAACTCATCTCTCCCACACTGCAGTTCTCAATCCTAACTAAACTTACAAGATTAGTCGCCTAGAAGATATTCTTATTTTTGGCACTGTGCTATTACAATTATGGAAACTAGGCCATACCTTTGCATGCTAAATTCTGCAGTGAAACGTTTCAAAAATATTAGAATGCATGGGATTAAAAACAACAAATATTCTCTCCAGGAATTTTAAAATACATCTCTGCTAAATTATAAAGGTACCCAGTTTAAGGGAAAAGCCATAAGTAATCAAGGAAAGCATTCCAATAAAGTTCAATTTAAAATTTTCCCAAAATGTTTTCTCAGCTGATTTATCTTTTTATTTTTAGTGTACACCAGCATGGTACACCCATACAACTTACCTGTAGGAAACTGACTGCCATTAAAAAGAGACTATAAGAACCAATTCCACCTGTAAATACTTCATTAAGGTCCCTCTGTAATAAGAATTGTTTCAATACTAACACCAAATATGGCAATACAGGATATTTCTGAAAAAGAAATAAAATTATATTTTCCATAAATTTCTGTATCAGTAATAGCTGTAGACAATTAGCAGGGGCATAAATTGGTCCTTATATTATAAAACCTGGTAGAGATACCCAATATACTTAAGTTTCCATTTTAAAGGTAAGCAATTTTAAAAAATGTAAGCAATAAGTAATTAAGGGCTTTAAAAACTGAAACATGGTAATATAAATAAATAATGGCACCCACGCACTCACTCAGGACGATGCTCACTTATGACCATAACCATATGATATTCTTTATGAATACATAACAGAAACAGTACAAGGACAAAGTCACTCGACATCTTAAAAGTACTACAGCAGTGGGATTTCAAAGATCCAGTTCTCCTAGGTGGCTGGCCCTTCATTGTGTACCAAGGTCCTTTCAAATTGTTCTGCCACAGCCCTGGAGCATGAACAGTCTTGCTTAGTGTTTCCCTGTGGCCAGTGACCACAAAGACCTCCTCTCTCTCCCACACGCTACAGGGAATGGGCAGTGCTAACCCAAAACACACAAGAGCACTGTCCCCGTCTCTTGCTCATGCATGTATAGCTCATGCATGTATACAGTACTCTCTATAAGCCAGGCCCTTGCCTGGGACACCTGGGACACCAGTGGAAATAAAGCAGGCCCAAACATATGGAAAGATGCCTCAACAGTCATTTCCTACGGGTGGCAGAACCATAGAAACCTATTCTCTTCTTTATTCTTACCTTTTTTCTTTTCTTTTCTGTTCTTTTTTTTTTTTTTTTTTAAGAGGGACAGTGAGAGAGAGAATCAATTTTATTGAGTTTTTCATGTGGCTTTCGTTGCTCTGAGACTTCATTGTGTACGTGGTGCTGGGGTTTGAACTTACTTGAACATGCCAGGCAAGCGCCATAACCACTAAGCCCCAGCTCCAGCCCCTATTCTTTTTTCTGCTATTTGTTTGTTTGTTTTAGTACTGGGGAATGAACCCAGGGGTGTTATACCACATAGTTACATCCCAGGTCCTTTTTATTTTGAGACAGGGTCTAAGTTCCTGAAAGTCCTGCTAAATTGTTGAGGCTGGGCTCAAACTCTGAATCCCCCTGCCTTCGTCTCCCAATCGCCGGGATTACAGGAGTGCGCCATCTCACCCAGGTTTGCTCCTGTCTTTCTCTTTGTCGTGGACTTTACACAGTGAACACAAATGGCTTCCACAAGAAAGAAAAAAGTTTATGCTTTTCCAAATCATCTCAAAAAAGCAAGCATGAGAAAGAACACCACAAATGTGGAGAATCTGGAGTCACAATCCTAGTGACTTGGGAGGCTGAGGAAGGGGAATCACAAGTTCAAGTGCAGCCTTAGCAATTTAGTTCAAATCTCAGTACTACAAAAAAAAAAAAAAAAAGAGAGAGAGAAAGAAGTCGCATTGGTACATATTATAGTAGACACAGCCACTGGCTAGTGGCTAAGAGTATAAAAATGTTCTGAGGACAATGTTGCAAATTCTTCCCTATTCAAAGAAAACATCAAAACAGGAATAAATTAAAATTACTTCAAGATAAAGTAAGGAAACCTGCAGGCACCACCTTATCAGTGACTTGGGGATTAAAATAGAGAAAAGGCTCCCTAAGGGAGGTTCTTAATCTGAACTCCTGGAGATTAAAAACTGACAGTAGTCAACTATACAACACGATCTCAGCCCTTACATCTTTACGCACAAGGATTCAAGGCAGAGTACTTCTTCAAAAGCACTCTCAACCCTTAATTCTTACTTGAGTGAGGTCACATTATAATTATTGATCATTACAAGCTGATTCAAGGAAAGCAAAACAAGTACACAGGAAAGAGAAAAACATTTGTCAGCAACATGCATATTATAAAAATAGCGTGGTTGGACTCAGGAACACAGCTACTCACCTAGCATTAGCATGCACAGGGCCCTGGGTTCGATTCTCAGCATGAGAATCAGCATGGCAGGGTGGGGAGGGTGGCAAAGGATATTAGAATACAACCACAACCACAACGAGACAAAATTACATTTACATTTCCTAATAATTTCATCATACAGACACCACAGAGCCTCTGACCTTGGTAAAATCTTTGATGAGGTCTGCTGCTCTCACGCCATTCTGGACGTTAAAGCTGATATCAACTTTCACTTCAGTAAAAGAATCTGTTAATTTAATAATAGGTACCTAGAAAGAGAAAAAAGGGAAGGTTGAAATCCTAAACCCAAATTAAATGACAAAACTGCAGGTTACTAAGGTTGGTGTCTACCCTTCTCATGAAGACAGAAAACAGTGTTCTGAATCCTATGAACCACAATTCACTTCTACAGATACTTTACATTACATATTCAGCATTTAACCTATGCAATATGTTAACCTGAGAATTGTTTGTTTTGATGTCCAACTTTAATTACTATTCATTATTTTTATTGTACATATTTAACATTACAATATAGATGTTTTTGAGATATATGTATTTTGTGTGTAATGGCACTGGGGACTGAAGCCAGGGGCACTCTACCACTAAGCTATAATCCCAGACCGCTTTTTAAATTTTATTTTGAGACAGAGTTTCACTAAATTGGTCAGGATGGTCTTGAACTTTCAATCCTACCTCAGCTTCCCAAGATAAATTTATCTAGAAAATACATACTGAAGTGTTACTACAGTCAAGCAAATTAATATATCATTCTCCCCTGGCCACCACCTGTACCTGCAATTTAACCCAGGGCCTTGCACATGCTAGGCAAATGTTCTACCACTGAGCTACATCTCTAGCCCTTTTTTATTGAGACAGATTCTCATGAAGTTATCTAGCTTGGCTTCAAACTTTTCATACTCCTGCCTCAGTCTCCCAAGTAGCTGGAATTACAAGTGTGTCCCACCATCCCTGGCTCCACATCATTTCATACACTTAGTTATATTAACTGGTATACAGCTGTATTGAGAATTTTGAAATCACACAACAAAAAGCTCAATATTATACATTCTTCGGAGAACAGTTTCCAACTCAACATATGATCAAAAATTACCAGTGTCAGGCACCAAACATTTCATATCACCAAACTGTTTCTAATAAAAAAAAAAAGCTGGTATATTCTTCAGTCATACACAAACAGGCCACAAAGCAACCAAACAGGAAAAGATTATAAAACATAAAGACTATTCTCAAATAAAAACTGATCAGATGATTTATATGAGATATTAGGAGCTCTCAAAATAAAGCTCTATTTGCACCATGCATTAGAAAACTTAGGCCAGGCCATGTGCGGTACAGCACACCTGTAATCCCAGCAAACTGGAAGATTGAGGCAAGAGGATTGCAAATTCAAGTCACCTTGGGCAACTTAGACCCTGTCTCAAAATAAGGTATAAAAAAGGCTGGGGACGTAGCTCAGTGATAGAGCATCCCTGGATTCACTCCCCAGTACTGCAAAAGAGAAAACTTGGGCCAGCAAATTTGAGTGCAGAACTGGATATCCAAACGGATCTAAGAAAACCTAATTTGCAAACATATCCAAAATTCTAACACAGATATATTTATTTCCATATTAGGTTTCCATCAAAGTTAGTAATGTCCATTACAGCTAAGGTTAAAATTTGACCTGATTTAGAAACTATCAATTATACACATATTTTCAAGGACACAAAATAAGAGAATATCTGTGTAACTATAAACTGCTCAACAGAAATCCACATTTTTATTATACTTTTCAAACTTTAAAAAAAAACCTCTACAGTATTATGTATGAAAACATTGGGTTATGTCTTAAATAAATGTATAGCCAGAATAAGGTAACTTGCTTCACAAACAGAACACTTTCCACGTATAAGCAAGGAGACCTTCACAAAATGAAAGAATCACCAACTCACAGTCCACTGCATTCACCAGCATTAGAGCCACATGTGAGCAGCTACAGGTGTGAAGAACTTACAGTTGCTTTGTCTAGAACTTTCACCGAATCCTCATCTGCAACTTTGTGTTTCCGAAGGGCTTCCTCCAGGGTCCAGAGGGGGAGGTTCTCCCACTTCCCAAACACCACAAGATCGATATCACTGAACAGAGAGAATGTGAGCGAAACGGGTTGAAGAAGCAAGAAGCGGCGTCTGTCTTACACGAGGCTCACACTTCTAGACTTCAAGTCAGTACAATGAAAACCTACTTCCCTTCCTCCCCAGTAAGACTATGTGTTAGTGATGACACGTTTCAGAGAGGAAGTGAACGCTGACGATATTAACCTCCTCCGTGTCTCAGTCATTTCACAAAACTCAGGCCTCAGGAAATGGCAATTTTGAAAGAAGTAAAATTTCAAAAATATTAATGTTTTTCCCCCCATAAAGATTTCTGGTCCTAAATTTAAGACTCTGATATCTGGATGAGATTAATTGTGAAATTAGAAATATTAAATGCAAAATACAAGTTGAAGAGCAGTGTCCAGCTTGTACTGTTGGTGTAAACACATACATCCTTCTATCTGCACAAATATCCCAAGGAAGACATAGGCGGGGTAGGAATGTGACTTTTCACTCTTTTTGTTTGTGTGCCTTTTAAAAATATGAACTATGGAAATGTACTACCTATTCATAAAATTTAATTAAATTTTTAAGAATGATCTTCTGGGGGCCGGGCTCAGTGGTTACAGTGCTTGCCTGGCATACGCAAGTACATGAGTTCAAACCCTAGCATCACGTACACAACGAAGTCTCAGAGCAACGAAAGCCACATGAAAAAGTAAACACAAGTGATTCTCTCTTTCTCTCACTGTCCCTCTTTCTTTAAAAAAAAAAAAAAAAAAAAAGAACAATTTTCTGCATTTTGCTGAAGCTCAAAACCTAAATAAGGAAAAATATTAATGAACCTTGAAGATGAATATAAATTTTATGGTTTGTGTAGGCCAAGGACAGCATTGGAAAAAATGAAAATTGTTAGGATACCCCCACTTCAGTACATTTGAAAAGTTGGGAGAAAATAAAACAGACCACGTCAAGCTCAAATCAAAATACATGAGGGAACAGAGAGGCGCAGTGGCCCACATCTGTAATACCAGACACCTGGGAAGCTGAAGCAGGAGAACTGCAAGTTTAAAGCCAGTGTAGAAATTTAGCAAGACCCTGTCACAAAATAAAATGTGACTCATTGGTAGTGTGCCCGAGTTCAATCCTTAGTACCACAAGCATACACACACACACAAACCATACACAACACTATGGAACGGTTTTCCTTTGTAAAGATCATATCATTTTAAAGAGAAAGGGACAGTGAGAGAGAGAGAGAGAGAGAGAGAAGGAATCAATTTTATTTAGTTTTTCATGTGGCTTTCATTGCTCTGACACTTCGTTGTGCACATGGTGCTAGGGTTTGAACCTGCATCCAAGTGCATGCCAGGCAAGCACCACAACTGTCTAGCCACCATTCCAGCCCCAAAACCATATCATTTTAGTACTTAACAAGGACGCACCCCTTCAGGGAAACATCATCATCTTCAAAAAGTTGTCCTCCCAGGTTGTGGGTCAGGACAACCCTCTTTAGGAAAGACCAAAATGGAAAAAGGGTCCTAAAAGGGCCAAGACCTTCCTCAGAGGAGTTTTGTGGCCTGAATGTCTGGGTCAGGATGCTGAAACCAAAGACAGTTGAATAAGCTCTTCATTAAAAAGAAAAAGACCTTACATCCTGGAGTATGTCCAGCTCCACGTTATAATCACAACACTACATCAACATCTGTGTCAGTGGGTTAGGTCATGGGGCTGGGGCTGAAAAGTCCCTGCTAGGTAGTCAATTTCTAAAATTAGTAGCTAATTGATTCCAGTGCTACATGGTCCCTTTTACATCTTTCTGCCTTGATTCAGTCTTGATAAGATGATCAGAAGTAACATTCCACTTTAAAGTAATCCTGGTAAATGAATTTGTTTCATTTATTTCACTGTTTCTAGTCTTACACATGCAACAGACAAAATGAATGTACTGTAGAAAATGTATAATCCCTTGAAAGCTTCATAAATTTACTAACCTAGTGGGTAAATACAGGCCAGTTTTAAAACTTCCAAATATTTGGACCTGAAATAGAAAAAGGTTATTACTTTAAGGTATTAGAATAGGTACCAAACTATGGAGATGTGCAGGCTTTGGCTGCCCTCTACTGGTATTTTTTTAGTACTACAATAGCATTTTTTTCTAACCAAGCTTTCATAAAGGATTTTTTTTTCAAGCGTACTAGACAGACTTTATTTTATAGAAAGTAAAGCATAAGGAAAAAAGCATACTTCCCCCCAAGTGGGAGGAGAGCACAGAGTCCCATAAAGGAAGATTCTGTACCTCACAGACAGACAGACATTTGGAGTACAATTTAAGTTTATCAAATTCAAATGTGAAACACACAGACTAAAATAGAAAACTTTCAAAAGTAATATTCAGGTCACTAATGTTCCTTTATAATTCAGGAGTAATCACAAATCCTTAATTTTTGTTCTCTAAGCAGGAGTAGATCACTAAGTTAGGGTTAGACTACTTCAAGCACAGGACAAGCACTGGCCTATAGGCCTACTCCACAGAGAACATCAGTGCTGTGGCAGAAAATCTGGGCACATTCTATCTCAAGTCATGGAAAACAGTGGAACTCAAGCAGGTATTTGTATACATGTAATTGCAATACAGGACAAACGATGGAAAAAACTTCTACTTTTGAGGGGGTATGGACCTGGGAACCTAACCATTGCCTCATGTTCCTCTGGAAAAATAAAAAATAGAAAGGGTTAGGTGTAGTGGTGCACACTTGTAAGTCTAGGTACTTTGGAGGCTGAGGCAGGAGGATCAAAAGTCTGAGGCTAGCCTAGACAACTTAGCAAGACCTTGTCTCAAAATTTAAAGAAAGCCCTGGGTAGAGTGCTTTCCTAGCACCTGTGAGGCCCTGGGTTAGATCCCCAGTACTAAAGGGAAAAAAGCCCGTAAAACAACAAAACACTAATGATAAAATCTGCTACCTCAGAAGGATGAGGCTCAATTTAGATCAGGTTTCTCAACCTCAGCACTGAGGCCATTTGTTGGGGGCAGCATTGTTCATTGTGGCACGCTCTGGTCTTCACCCACTAGATGTCAGCAGTGCCTCCCAAGTCATGACAACTAACAATGTCTAGACACTGCCCCCTGAGGGGCAGAATGAGCCCAGCAGAGCCAGTCAGCTTACACAAGGAAAAGCAATACAATGGCTGGGAATGTAAACTCGGTGATAAAGCACACCTTGAGTCCAATCCCTAGTGCCACGAGAGAAGGTGGGGCAGCAGCAAGACCTGGCTTATATTTGCCCAAGAAAAAGAAATTCAAGTGACAAATTTCTACATGACATTTTCATTCATCTATGACTACAATGATTATGCTGGCAAGTTGGTAAAAAACAGTAATAGGATTTGAATAAATCACACACAATAACAAACTACTACAATAAGGTTAGATTTGCCTTTACTTCACAATTCTAAATTTAGTTTTCCTTTAGCAGTTGCTCCTTGGCACTAAAAAAAAATTAAGGCATCTGAGTCAATGAACTAATCATAATTACCAAGCCCCAAATTCTAAAAGCTACAGAAAGGTTTTTGCCTTTAAAATTTAATTATAACTTAATTCTACAAAAGCCCTTACACTCTGTGCGGGTCTCTGCCTAAGACACCAAAAGGTAAGCTTCTGTCCCGAGGACAAGGACCCTACCCTAAGCCCTGGTTACCCACAAGGGAACTCACGTCAGCGCTGGGCCAGAGCTCCTTAATCACACTCTCAATCCTGCTCACCACCTCCATCCGCATCTTCTCCTCCTCAGGCCTTGGAGACATGTATTCATAAAAATCACTGATTTCTTCATGCAGACTGAAGACAAAAGCAGAAAAGTTAATATGAGCAGGGTCAACCTAATGAGAAAGCACTTCCTTAAGTAATCTTCTCTAATTAAATCTTTCAAGATAATTCAGCCAATGACCTTACACTCAGATTTTTACCTTAATTCTAATGTTATAACTCATGCTAAAATAAACGTACAGAATTTAATCAAAAAAGCCAAAATAATTAAGTAATACAAGAAACTCTGTACAGAACACTTGCTAGCTGCAGGTAATTTTAAAAACTGGGGAAAAGAAATTAGCAGGCCTCAGTCTCTGCCTGTACACTTAAGATCCAGAAGACACAAAACAAGTTGCTGAATCTAAGGGACAGAGGCAAACTTCCTGCCATTAGGGAGACTGGCCCTCCTGCCTCTTGTAATCCATGCCTCACAGTGAGCAAAACAGTACATCTTTCACAGTATTTGCCTAATGAAGTAAATGTCAAACGAACAAGTCGACCAATGAACATCGCAGTGTCCTGAAAAGAATGGCTGGCAGACAAGGGCTCCATGAAGAAGAGGCCAGGCCAAAGGTTCCCAGAGACAGCAAAGTGCAAAGGCTGTGGTGGGGGGATGAGGCAGGCAGTGAAGAGAGTCTACGTTCTGGTTGGGCTGGGGTGTAGCTCCGAATACAGACTTGCCTAACGCAGCAAGGCCCTGGGTTCAATCTACAGCACCTTAAAACAAGAAAAAAAAATTCAGGCTTCTTCCCCAGGGCAACAGGGAGCTATTCAAATGTTTCTGAGGGACTCAGTAGAGATGGCAAAAACACAGTGTTTTAAAATTAAACTGACAACTGGATCAGCAAAGGGTTGAGACTGGTGGTAGGGGAAACAGGTCATGAATGGCGGGTTAAAGACGAAGGCCAAGAGGACAGTAGCAGGAGAGGAAGAGGCTACGGAAACATCACACACATGTAGACATATGCCCAGGTCACAGGAGAGGGGCAGGGCTGAAGCCTAAAAGACCTGGGGAAGTAATAGTCGGATAAAAGGACAAACAGGGCTGGTAATGAGCTAAATGGAATCGATGCTGTGGGGCAGAAGGGGATGAAAGCAGCATTCCCTACAAAGTCCTTAGGACTGGAGAGCGACCAGTGGGAGGGAGAGCCAGTGAGCACAAGGGCACGGGAGAAGGAAGCCGAGGCAAGGGGTTCACTGGGCTTTCCTTCCATGCACAGGAGAACTGGCAGGGACAAGCTGGGGCGAGGTCAGCAGAGCCTCAAAGCAGAGTGCCTGCAACTGTACGACCCATTTGGGCTCCAGAGCAGGAGACTGGAAGACCAAAAATGGTTTTGAAGAAGTAAAAAAATCTGTGTCCAAACCCCCAATGGTTATAATGTTTGCCACATGGAACAGATGACTTTAACAACGTGACTGATTAAGCAATCGACAGTTCCTGCCTCTCTTGATTTTTTTTTTTTTTTAATACCAAAAACTTCAGTTGTAGATTTGAGTTCTGCCTGAAGGCAGCTGTGTTCCCTTGGACAAGTAACTGTGGCACTTGATGTTTGCCAGGCCCTGTGAGCTCAGGTACAACACAGGATTGGCAAGCAGAAGTTTTTCAGGCTGTAAGGAATGATTTACATAACAGTATTTTGCCTGTTTGCCACGCAATTCTGCATTAAACCTGGACTTTAAAACTCCAGGATTCTGCAGGTGAATCCAAAAAGATATCCCAGTGCATGGAGTTCAGTTTTTCCGTGGTATGTTTTTGGTACCACAGGATCTTTAAATTCCTAATGTCTGAGGGTTCGTTCATTTTACTATATTCTCGAAGGTTACCCCCTCTGCTCCTCACCAACAACAGCTGAAAGGTAAAAGCTGCAGGAAAGCGCACAGCTTGCACTGCTCTTGAGCACAGTTCTGCTGGCAAGGGTAAAAACCACAAATAAATGGCAAAGAACACGGTTGCTTCTTATCTCATTGGATAGACTGCTATGAATTATCAGTTTATTTGTACTTCTAAGATCTCTATAGAATATTTGTATTCTAACCAGTGGGGGGGAAAGCCTCCCAAAATTTAACTGCATCTACAAAGGTCCATTTTCTAATTCAAACACAGGCAAAAGATATGTTTAAGTCATAAGAAATTGAGCCTGGCATGTGTGAGGTTTGAACCCTAGCACCACATACACAGCCAAGGAATGGAGCAATGAAAAACTAAGTAATTCTCTTATCCCTTTCCCTCCCTCCCTTCAAAAAAGAAAAGAAAAAAGGAAATAAAAGAAACTGATTGATAATTTATTTTCAAAACATTACTGAGTACATATGTACAGGACCTTTGAGAAAATGGGTCTGTCAATCAAGATCCTTGCCCTGGCAATTTCCATTCAACCATGAAAAGCAAAGCTTGTCCACAATAGTTTTTTGGAGGGCATATTGTACATGTTCTGCACTGTTCCAACACAAGCAGGTTTCAGACAGAGGGAAGCTTTCCAGGGATTCCAGCTGCCCAGAGTGGAAGGCACTGCCTTGCAAGGTGGTGAGGTCTCCAGCACTGCAAGTGCAAATGGAGAAACTGGATGACCCTGAGGCAACAACGGTCAATAAAAGGGCTTTCTGAACCAGGGGGAAAGTTAAGAGAAGGTTCTCATGCTTGCTTTTCAGCATGGGGATTCTAGACTTGGTAACCTATTGATATACCAATTAGATAAGAAAAGGTTAAAACAGGACTACCCTAAACACTTAATATCCCATATAACCATCTTCCTACTTAAGGAAAAATGGTTCCACAGGTTATCGTATTTCTTTTTTTTTCTTTTTTCTTTTTTTTAAATTTTTGATGAAGATTTGCCATACTGGAAGGGGGAAAGTGGAATAAGGGAGAAAAGCAGGGCTATTAAAGCTTAGACAGTAAGAACTGAAGACCCCAGCTCAGGCCTGCCAGGATCATCCTACCTACCCAGAACAAAGACACTGTCTCCCTACATCTAACTAGCCAATTGTAAAATGCTTAAAGAACAAATAAAAAGGAGCTGGAACGGTGGCTTGGCGGTTACAGTGCTCACCTGACATGCACAGTATGCAAGTTCAAACCCAGCACCACGTACACAACGATGTCTCGGAGCAACAAAATCCACATGAAAAACTAAATAAAAATTGATTCTGTCTTTATCGCTCACTGTCCCTCTATCTTAATAAATAAATAAATAAGAAATCTGAGGCCAGATGTGGTGGTGCATGCCCTAATCCTCAACAACTCAGAAGGCTCAGGCAGTAGGATCCCAAGTTCCAGGACAGATTTAGGAATTTAGTGAGGCCATACCTCAATAAAATAAAAAGGGCTGGGGATATAGCTCAGCAGTAAAGCAACTCTGAATTCAATCTCCAGGACAGAATATAAAATAGAAACAAATCTTTTTACATGCAGGAAATCATTTTCCAGTACAGTTTTTTTTTAACTGGTTCAACATAGTCATGTATTTGAAGGGATCCGCTGCCACATATTCATACATGTATACATAAAAGTAGCTTAAACCCAATCCTTGCCCAGGATCGCCCCTCTTCACCCACTCCCTGATCTCTTGTCTCCTCTGTACTTCTCCCATGTTCCAGATATAAATGACCATATAATACGTATTTTAATTATTGAAATTTCTACATTTACATGCCTTTCTGAGTATACTTTGGCTTCTCATGGGAGTCAAGTGTCCAGTACAGACTTTTAAAAAGAGATTCTGCAGGGTTCTGTGGACTGGTGATTTTACTGCCACAGCACCTTGAATATTTAAGTGTTAAAAAATGTGGTAGGAACTTGTGCATGGTGACACATGCCTATGATCCCAGCAACTTGGAAGGCTGAGGCAGGAGGATGGATCATCAATTCAAAGCCAGCCTCAACAATTTAGTAAACTGAGGCCCTAAGCAAAATAAAAAATTAAAAGGGTTGGGAATATGGCTCAATGGTTTAAGTACTGGGTTTTGGTACTGGGTTCAACCCCTAGTACCAAAAAACAAAAAGTGGTAAGAACTGAATTGTGTTTGGAGTGTACACTTTACTCCTAGCAGACCTTTGAGTGCCAAAAACACCAAACAAAGGGAGGAAATGAGAGTGATTTTGTGAGCTTGCTTTCATGTTGATGTGACTTTTAAGTTTCTGAAATCATAGAACGACACAGAGAAATCTTCGCTTTCTCCCAGGTTTGGATCAAAACTCAGTAAGATTAATTTGTAAGAACTACTGAACATCACACACTCAGCTTTAGTATCTCATAAGTTATAAAATATGGCTCTTCTATGATCTGAACAAATGTGGCACCTGCCCCAACTCCTGGTATACGACTCCTAAAATTCTTGGAATCTCCAAAGTGTAAATGTTTTTTTGTATGCTAATGAGTTGACTGATGACTGGCAGTACCTAGGTAGCTTTATACAGAGTTTCAGAGTTGGGACTTCCAGCCCCAACCCTGACCTCAAGGAAGGGGAGAGGAGCTGACCATAGAGTTGATCACCAATGGCCAATGATTTAATCAATCATGGCTGGATCCAGAGAGCCTGAAGACACAGGAACGTGTGTGAGCTTCCAGGAAGGTGGACAAGAATACACCCATGTGCCCGGAAAGGTGGCAACTCCCAATTCCACAGGGACAGAAGTTCTTGCACTGGAGACCCACCCAGACTTCACCTTATGTATCTCATTACCTGGCTATTTGTATCCGTTGAAATATCCTTTATAAAATAAAGTGGTAAAATGTGTTTCTCTGGGTTCTGTGAGCTGTTCTACCAAATGAACTGAACCTAAGGAGGGCATTATAGTAACCCCAATTTAGGTGACTGGTCAGAAGCAAGCTCACAGAACAACCTGAGGCTCACAACTGGCATGTCGACTTGGGCTCAGTCTCTGGGACTGAGCCGTCCACGTGTGGGATATCCAGGGAAGTGTTAGGAATGAATTGAATTAGAGGACACCCAGCTAGAGTCTGGGTGCAGAATTGAGGCTTGCCTGGTGCATGTGGAAAAGCCCCCTGCATGTTTGGCTTCAGAGGTTTTCTCTGTTGTGAGAGTACAGGAGAAACAGAGCTTGATTTTTCTACATGAGCATCTCCATTTGGATATCAATATTTTCTCTCAAAAAGGAAAAGCAAGAAAAAACACTGCTATCTACAAAGGCAAAGTAATATAAAAAAATGTACATTACTTTCAAAACCAATGGACAAGGAGATGCTGAAACACAGTTCCCCTATTTACAAAAGTGCAATCTCACAGACAATTTTGGTCAAAATGGAGATGTGAAAAAAAGAAAGCTCACTTTTGTTCCAAGGAAAGCTCTACTACAGAGAGAGAAATGCTAGCCTTTTAAAATCATAATGAATTTCAGAATGCACATCCTGGGGTAGGGAGGAAGTAAAGAATGGCCCACAAAGACTAATTTTTTTTGGTATAAAA
The DNA here is from genome assembly GCA_004027875.1 of Aplodontia rufa. Lineage (NCBI taxonomy): Eukaryota > Metazoa > Chordata > Mammalia > Rodentia > Aplodontiidae > Aplodontia > Aplodontia rufa. The sequence goes on along the minus strand of PVKS010014906.1, from coordinate 2,562 downwards.
GGGAAGAATCCACTTCACATTTCACGCTGCAACTGAGCAGCTTAGGAGCTGCTGCACCCACAGATCCAGAGCTCCAATGGAAGTGTCACCCTGCCTTCTGGGGTACCTACAGCGGCCCCTCTGCTCTACACCATTCTGGCTGCCACTCCTCCAAGCATGCGTTCAGGAGCTATTCACACTGCTGCCTGGAAGAACCCTGCTCAGCCTGCAACACACCTGAGGCCACTGCCACACCATGGTCACATTTTCCAGGCCCTTAACTAAAGAAAGTCCCCTTTAATTACCAACATCAAGCTCACAGGAAGGCACTGACAAAGTTCTACTCAATAATAAGACATCCCAGGCCCCAACAAAAGTGTAATGCTAATAATACTCCACATTGAAAAGGACATAGAGAAAAGGCCCTCACATACTACATATAACCTCTGGAGAGGTGGTGAAACTAATAAATAACAAATACTATATCTTCCAGAAGTTATTTCCACAAAAGAACAAGGACATATGTATAAGGATGTTCACCGCAGCATTCATTATTTGTAATACTAAACTATTTAGAAACAGCATCATTGTCCATCATGGGTTCCAATTAAGTGATCACAAAAGCACTTACTGACCCTTATCTTCATAGACAATAATCCCTGAAAAAGAATGAAGTTCCAGGAGCTGATGAAGCTCTAATGATGCTAAATTTAAAATAAAGGACATAAGCAATGTGTGTTTAGCAGAACATGTGCATTTAAAAAAAAAACAACAACCAGAAACACACAAGAAAGGAGAGACAGTATATTTCTATTAAAACTACAAACTCTCTGGGAGAACTGTAAACAGACTTGATTTCAGCGGGAAGGACTTCTGTCCAGTGAAAGGTTCTGGTATGAGGTAGGGGGACTAACTTTTTACCTTTCTGTACTGTTATCACTTGTTTTTACTTTTTTTTAAACCAACATTCATTTGTCTGGCTTTCATCTGCTCAGTCAGACTATGGCCACGAGATCTGTGGTTGACTTTATAGTTTTTCACGTGAAAAACACTGTGCACCCACACTCCTGCAGGTGCGCACTCTCCACCTCCACGGAGCTAGCTCTGTATTCTACACTATTAACTGTGGGTAAAGTCAGGGACTGACTGGGGAGGGGTGAGATTTGCTTTTTTAAAATGTATACCACTTTCTAAAATGAGGATGTTAATGATCACTGCTATTTTAAAAACTAGACATTCATAACAAGGAAAAATATTCATTAAAGAAAATAACATTTGAAGGAGAAAAAACTCAAATTACTCTTAATAATCCAGCCTTGCGGACCGAAAGGCTACAGAATTCACAACCAGGCAGCCTGAGGCACTGAAGGGATTCCATGGTCAGCCTGGACACCTGGGGACACAGAGGAACCCAAACCTAGGTGTACAGCACTGGCAATCAGACTCTATACTTGAGAAGTCACCATATGCCTGATCACAGGGCGCACAGTGGGTTTCTGTTAGTGCCTGACTCATCCTTCCCAGGGATTTATATACTTAAATGTGTGTGTACATGCAAGAATTTCCAGAAGAATACGCAAAAGCTTCCAGCAGTGCCTTCCTCTGGGGCGGGACTGAGATCTGCGGTGGCAGGAAATCGCGCCCTTGGGTGCTGCTTGATTTCTCACACACGGAGGCATCAAGAAAAGCAACTCAACCCGGGGGAGACCGGTGCGATCTGAGTGGCATCCTCAGGCGGCTTCAGAATTCAAGTTTACGCAACCAGCTGGACACCTCCACTGAACTGCCACTTTAAACTAAATAAGACCAAAAGAATTTCCTTATCTTCCTCCCACTCCTACCTCTATTAGGATTACACTTTCCTCTCTGAGATACTGTTTCCCCAGATGGAAACTTCGGTTCATGCTCTTCATCCCCTAGAGCTAGCAGGTATCCAAATGCTTCCACTGGAAACCAAAGTGAACCCAAGGCTTCCAGCTCAGCCCCTGTTCCTGCTTGCACTCAGGTCCTCCCCCTCTTCTGAACACTGCAGCAGCCACATGGTCTTCTGACACTTGCCTCCATTTTCTCAGGCCACCTCCACGTGTGACCACCGAGGTCACCCCCTCTTCTCCCAATGCAACCCCACAGAACTGTGCTGAAACATGCCAGGTCTTTTCAGGAAAGCTGTTGCAGAGCCCAGAGCCACTTCCTCAGGAAGGGACCCTCCCTGCACAGGGGAACATGAATCCACATGTCCATGTGGTCACAAAAGCGATATGGTTGACCTTCCTTAAAATGTGCTCCACCCTGAACTGAGGAAATGGGTACATGGTGGAGAGAGCTAACAGAGCAGAAGGGAGGAAAAGTTGGTCCAAAAGCATTTATATTATACCCTTTACAGTTAAGGAAGCAAAGTTGCTTCTCAGAATGTAGCCAAAGGACTGCAGTGCTTTAAAGATGGGCTCTAATACTCACAATACCCACAAAGAACATGTAATTTCCCCCCCTCAGTCCCGGGGAATGAACCCCAGGCCTTGTATGCTAGACAGGCACTCTACCACTAAGCCACAGTCCTTTTTATTTCCTTTTTTTTTTTTTTTT